>JAPYYA010005515.1:0-10721 GCA_028533165.1 Leontopithecus rosalia | reverse complement strand
GCAGGGGAGGGATGGCATGGGGAGAAATGCCAAATATGGGTGAAGGGGCAGAAGGCAGCAAAACACACTGCCACGTGTGTACCTATGCAACTATCTTGCATGTTCTGCACATGTACCCCATAACCTAAAATGCAATAAAAATTTAAATAAATAAATAAATAAATAAATAAAAATAAAAAACAAAAAATACAAAATTAGTCAGGCATCATTGTGGGCTCCTGTAATGACACCATCGCACTCCAGCCTGGGCAACAAGAACGAAGCTTCATCTCAAAAAAAAAATTATGTAAATATGAGGAACACCTCCTTGTGTGCCTCCTCATCAGTGTTCATACTTTACAGAAAGCTATCTAAGTTTCAATCGTTTCTGACATAAATGGAGAAACAGCAACAGAGAACTGAGACCAAGGAACAGTGCAATGGCGTGATTACACTGTTTAGTAACATATGTTGAAGTCCTAGGGTCTGGGGCCTCAGAATGGGACCTTATTTGAAAATAGGGTCATTTTAGAGATAGAGTCTTGCTCTGTTGCCCAGGCTGGAGTACAGTAGCACAATCATAGCTCACTGCAGCCTTGACCTCCTGGGCTCAAGTGATTCCTTCTGCCTCAGCCTCTTGAGTAGCTGGGACTACAGGCAGACCAATATAGTTAAAGATAGATGAGGTCAGACTAAAGTAGCATGGGCTCCTAATCCAATATGACTGGTGTCCACATCAAAGGGAAAATGTAGACACAGACATACACACAGAGTGATATGCTTTGGTTCTGTGTCCCCACCAAATCTCAGGTCAAACCGTATTCCCCAGTGTTGGAGGTGGGGCCTGGCACGAGGTGACTGGATCCTGGGTGTGGTTCCTCATGAATTGTTTAATACCATACCCCTTGGTGCTGTTCTCATGATAGTGAGTGAGTTCTCATCAGATCTGGTTGTCTAAAAGTGTGTGGCACCTGACCCATCTCTCTCTTTCTCTCTCGCTCCTGTGCTTCAGCCACGTAAGACAAGCCTGCTTCCCCTTCATCTTCTTCCATAATTGTAAGTTTCCTGAAGACTCCCCAGAAACCAAGCAGATGCCAGCACATACTTCCTGTATGGCCTACAGAACTGTGAGCCAATTAAACCTCTTTTTTAAAAACAAATTACTCAGCATCAGATATTTCTTGATAGCAACATGAGAATGGACTAATACACAGGGAGAGTATCATGTGAACATGAAAGCAGAGGCCAGGGTCATATGTCCACATGCCAAGGAACTTGAAAGATGGCCAGCAGACCGCTAAAGGCCAGGAGAGGGGCCTGGAACAGATCCTCCCTCACAGCTCTTAGAAGGAATCAATCCTCCCAACACCTTGTTCTCCAATTTCTATTCTCCTGAGCTGTGAAATAATAAATTTCTCTTGCAGGAGGAAGCCGAGGCAGAGGTAGAGAAGAGGAGGTCATAGGTCATAATGTCTCTCAAGATGACGCTTTCAAAGTGATATGTGATTCGGGATATTTTCTGTACAGGTTTTGTTTATGTCAGTTTTTAATCAACATAAATATGGGACAAAAAAAGTTTCTGTTGTGTGCTGTTTGTTACAGTAGCTCTAGCAAACTGATAAATTCTTCAACAACCAGTAAGTGCAGGTTATATGGAAGGGAACAGACAGCACTGGGTGGTCTGTGGATATTCATGGATTTAATCCACAAAGATTTCTGGGTACCTGCCCTGGGTAGCTACTGTGCTTGGTTCCAGTGCTATAACAGAGGGTAAATCATGGTCCAGCCAGACAGGCTCTCAAGCCACAACACTGTCTTCCCTACAGCCAGGGCAAGTGCTTAGGGAGCATGGGGGGAGTCACATGGGGCTTGGAGGTGTTCAAGAGGAATCTGCGTATAATTAGGAGCAGCGGTGTGTAACTAAGAAGAGCCAGAGGTGGCCAGTGTAACAGATGCAACAGCATCGGGGCTACAACAGTGAGGGAGAGGCTCCTGGCAGCCTCACATGCCCATAAGCAATGTTGCTGACACAAAAATATGGGGAGGAAACATCCTCTCTTAGCAATTGGCATGACATCTTACCTTGTTGAAAAGACCTTTTGCTAAGGATTCTGAGTGGACGACTATGATGAGACCTCAAACTCTGTATTCCAGTGAAACTGTCCCTCACTAAACTGCTTTCAGGTGAGGGCAGGATCTGTTACCCACACTGATTCATCTGGCTGAGCAAGTTAGGCTGAGCCCTGCACAGGGAAGCAAAGAGATTTCTAGTGGAAGGGCAAAGGCAGAGGACTTTGGGGATGGAGAGAAATGCCTAATTGGGATTTTAAGTCAGTTATTGAGGTGAAGAGTGGTTAAAGTCCTCCCTCTGTTTCCTCCAGAAATTTTCCAGTGACTGCCCCCATTGACACTCAATGCTCAGGGAAGGGCCTTAGTGGCGACAGCTCAGTGAAAAGGACAGGTGAACGCTGACAGCTGATTATCCCAGATGTCATTTTTTAAATAATTTTCTTACTTTTACACTAATTGTGAGGCATGTGCACAAACAGAAGCACCACCTGACTCCATGGAAAAACTATTCTCAGGAATAGCGTTTTTCGAAAACAACGATATTTCCTACATCTTAAACTAACCCCTCTGTGGACAGGGAGGCTTAAATTTAGGTCTCACAATCACCATGTAAGGTGTGTAGCATCCTGCCCATTTTAAAGTTGAGGAAAAGAGGCTCAGGGGAGCCCAAGAAACTTGCCAAAAAAATTCAGTGCTGTGCGGTGGGGGCTGGATTCTCTCTCCCTCCACCCAGATGCCTTTCAATTCCAGAACATGACTGCCTGGCCCCTTCACAGCCCGGGGTCAGTCCACCAAACTGGAAATCACAGACTGTGTGTGTGACTTGAAATAAACAGCCTAACAAACTTCAGGGGCGCTGAGAGTGCAGGGAGTATTGGGAGTGGTTACAAGACTTCCTAGGATGAAAGCACTTGTGTTCATGGACTCTGTAGTCAAGTTCTCACTATCTGATCACATGGCCGGAAGCAATGCTGGATTTGCCCTCTCACTTTTACACCTTTACAGAAAGATGACCTACAAACGGTGCCATGCTCACAGTCGCCCAAATCTCAATTCACAGGGTGGTAGTTTTACCACTGTAAGGAGCTCAGATTTTTCTGTAATGGGCAGAAATCTGCTGTGTGCCCAGTGTTTTATGGTGTATGGTTTTAACTCCACCCAACTCCATTATGATTCTATACATCTTAAAAGCTACACTCAGTCTTTGGGCAGCTGAATTAGTTTTTCTTAACATAGTTCATGAATTAAGGTTTATAAATGAAATTCTGTGTAACCACTAGAAAGAGCAGTAGGTGTATATGGATGTAAAAGAGAAAACATGTCTATAGTATGTCAAATGAAACCAAGAGGAGAGTGGTATATATATGTGCCTATCTTTATTCTTAAAAATAAAAGATTAGGTCAGGCACAGTGGCTCACGCCTGTAATCGCAGCACTTTGAATGGCTGAGGTAGGCAGATCCCTTGAGGTCAGGTGTTCAAGACCAGTCTGGCCAACATGGTGAAACCCCATCTCTACTAAAAATACAAAAATTACCCGGCGTGGTGACAGGTACCTGTAATCCCAGCCACTCGGGAAGCTGCGGCAGGAAAATTGCTTGAAACCAGGAGGTGGAGGTTGCAGTGAGCCAAGATGGCACCACTGCACTCCAGCCTGGGTGACAAGAGCAAGACTCTGTCTCAAAACTAAAAGATAATTATATAAAAAGAGATACAAGAAACATTTGCACAACCACACATGGAAAAAATTGGGAAAGGAAACCCCCCCAAAAAAAACAGTGGAGTTTGGCATCTGCCTTCCACTGAGCATCAGGGGAGCATTCTGAGACAATGCCGCTCAGCCACTGGGCCAGCCAGCACACTCTCAGTCTTCAGTTTGTTTAAAGTTTCTATCATGAACAAGGGTTGAATTTCATCAAATGATTTGGGACATGCTGAAATTATCACAAGACTTTTCTCCCTTAACCCATTAATATGATAATTTACCTCAATTGATGTTATATGAAATCAAACCCAGCTTATTCGTGATTACACAACTAATGGAGGCAGGATTTGGCCGGATAATATTTTCAGTAGGATTTTTGTAAACATCCTTCTAAGTGACCTTCCTTTCCCATTCAGCCCTTGTCAGGTTATGGAATCAGTTATCCAACTCTCAAAATCAAACTTGAGAATTGTTCCTTCTTTTTCAATATTCTGGAATAATTTGTACATAATTTGGATTATTTATTTATTGAATGTCTGATAGAAATTGCCAGTAAAAACCATCTGGAATAAACTTTGTGGAAAGATTTTTAACAAATGGTTCAATTTTCTCAAATTATAAGACTATTCAATATTCAATTTCTTCTTAAGACAATTTTAGTAGGATATATTTTTTGACAAGTTTGTTCATTTTATCTAAACCTAATGTTTATAAGCTTAAAGTAGTTGATATTATATTTTAGTGTCTGATTCCTGATATTTTTATTTCTAATATTTATTTCTCTCTTTTCTAGGTCATTTTTATCAAAAGTTTGACAATTGTTTTAGACTTTCCAATCACCAAATTGGCCTCATTGATCTTCTCTAAAGTAAACGTTTTTCTATTGATATTCTAATGTTCTCTATTTTGCTAATGTCTGTTCCTACCCTATTACTTTCACATTTGATTTGGGTTTATTCTACTTTCTACTTAAGTCTGATCGTTGGTTCATTAACTTTTCACCTTAACATATTAAATATTAATTTATTAAATATGAGATGTTTAATATATTAATACTTAATATACTAACTTATTAAATATAATATGGGATACCATATATTATATACCATATATGTTTAACATGTTAAATTATATTAAATATTTAACACTATCCATTTTCTTCTAAGAAATACTCCACAAGATTTAATGTTTTACCAATACCTCATGCACTACTGACCCCAAAGAGCAGTGGGGCAGCTTGCTAGGTACTGATGTCAGTTTCCATCAAAGACCCCCCCCAAGTGCTGTGGTGCCACCCACACTGCACCCTTCCCCCTTTGTTGCTTACTGACTCCCAGTTTTGCCTAGGTGCTGAGTGTCCTTGGCTTCTCAGGCTGTTTCCAGCCGCAAGTGGTTAATGCTGGGTGACCACTATGGAAATCCAATTCCTCCCATGTGATGGGAACAAACCTTGCATGTGACTCAATCCTAGCCATTGGGATTGGGGGAAAGTCTGGCAGGGGTAGAGGTGGGAGAATTCACAGAAAATTTTTTTTTCCTCAATAAAAAGGACCACAAAGGAAAAAAACACTGCTCCCCTTTGCTAAATGTTACCACATTTAGTGGCAGGAGGAAATCCCAAAGCTATTTTGCAACTATGACGGGTAATGTTTCCCACACACCGAAAATGGCAGAGCTGAAAGCAAGAAAGCAACAGGAAACTGATGACGCAGAAGTCCTATGACTACATTTCTTGTTACATAAGAAAAGAATTGGCCAGGTGCGGTGGCTCACGCCTATAATCCCAGCACTTTGGGAGGCCCAGGCAGGTGGATCACGAGGTCAAGAGGTCAAGACCATCCGGGTCGAGGTGAAACCCCTTCTCTACTAAAAATATAAAAATTAGCTGGGCATGGTGGTGCACGCCTGTAGTCCCAGCTACTTGGGAGGCTGAGGCAGGAGAATTGCTTGAACCCAGAAGGCGGAGGTTGCGGTGAGCCGAGATTGTGCCATTGCACTCCAGTCTGGGTAACAACAGCGAAACTTCATCTCAAAAAAAAAAAGAAAGAAAGAAAAAGCACACTATTCTACATTATTCTTTTGTTCTTAGGAACTCAAGAAAATGTCTCTTTTGTAAATATGTATTAAAATAATAGATGATCAAAATAAGCTTGTGAGAGGAAAAGAAAAATAAATGAAGTGAGGTCAGAGCTTGTGTCTGCCATTGTGAGGACCCAGAGCAGCCTCCTGAAAAGCCACATTGCAAGCTGGGCACTCCCATGACCCAAAACATGGGAAGTGTCCCTGTACATGCATCACTACCCATCAAGGACAGTACAGGCATGTTGGAATGGTCTTAGCTAAGCACTGACTTTCCTGGAAGATAACATTTCCATGTTAGGGCCCTTGCCCCTATCTTTAAGTGCTGTCTTCAATTGGTATTACTGTGTCCTTGGGTTGCAGGTAACTGAAACATTATCTCAGACTAGTTTAAGAAGGCAAAAAGGAAGAACACATACTTAATGGTTTGTGTGGGCACACCAAGGAAAGGGGTATCTGGATGGAAGGATCTAAGCACCCCATCAGGATATTGTCTCCTCTTCGCAGCTTTCTCTGCACATCATCTGCCTTCTCTCAGGCAGATTTCTCCACGGGGCTGGATCCACAATGGCCAGCAGCCCGTGGCTGTCACATAGACTGAGGTGGAAAGGCAAGCCTGGCCCCCACCAGCTTCTGTGGGAAATTCTCTCACTGCCCCGTTTGGTTCACATGCTCATCACTGGACAAATCTCTATGGAAAAGATGGTATTGGGGGGTTGAACCATGTTCCACCAAAAGATACTTGCAAATCCTAACTCTTGGTGTCCATGACTGTCACCTTGTTTGGAAATAGGGTCTCTGCAGATGCGATCAAGTTCAGGTGGGGTCTTGATGGGTGAGCCCCAATCCAATAACTTGTGTCCTTATAAGAAGACAGAAGTCTGGACATAGGCTGGAGTGATATATCTACAAACCAAGAGACACTAGGAGTTGCCAGCAACTCTCAGAAGCTGAGAGAGAGAAATCAAACAGATTCTACCTCAGAGCCTCCAGCAGGAACCAATCCTACCATCACCTTGCTTTAAGACTTCTAACCTCTACTACTATGAGAGAATAAATTTGTTGTGGTAAGCTACCCAGTTTGTGGCATTTCATTACAGTAGTTGCAGGAAACTAAGCCAGAGCAGCTTATCTAGTATCAATGTGCATGGCATAGGCTTTGTTTTAAACTCTCTTCAAAAACTTTTCTTATCTAGCACATATTACATAAGGTGACCCCTTGTGATGGTTAATTTTATGTATTAACTTGGCTGCACTAAGAGATGCCCAGATAGCTGGTAAAACATTATTTCTAGGTGTGCCTGTGAAGGTGTTTCCAGAATAGACCTTTGAATCAGTAGACTGAGTAAAGAAGACCAGCATCACCAATGTGAATGGCATCCTCCAATCCACGGAGGGCACAAATAGAACAAAAAGGCAGTCAAAAGATGACTTTTCTCTCTCTCTGCTTGAGCTGGGATGTTCAATTTCTTCCACCCTTGGACATCAGTGCTTCCAGTTATTGGGCCTTTCAACTTGGACCAGGACTTACACCACTGGCTCCCTGTCTCTCAGGCCCTTGGACTCAGACTGCATTACACCATGGAATCTCCTGGTTCTCTAGCTTGAACATGGTAGTGCATGGGACTTCTTGGCCTCCATAATCACGTAAACCAAGTTCCAAAAATACATATATATCTCCTAGTGGTTCCGTTTCTCTGCATTACAGGTTAGTCAGGTGCTCACTACAGTGGGAAGGGAGGCAAGGTACTATGAATGGCAGCCCCTAATAGATGGCTGGAGGAGAAGAAAGAGCTGTATCCCAGAGAAAGAAGAGGGGCCATGTTACTGGAAGAAGAGGGTAAAGAGTGCTGGTCAGGCAAGCACAAAAACCACTGCATTATCTATGGCCAGATTTCTTGGAGATGGAGAAAGAGGAATATGGGTTTTGGGTTTATTCCTTCATCTGAAGACAGTGCATATTCCTTCACCAAATGCTAGAAATTTACAAGCCACTGCAATTTGAACAGTTTTATTCTTCAAGGATTGAAGTAGCTTGATTTGGTTTGACACTCAGAAAGTTCATGGATTCACTCTGAGGTGCAATTCTGCTGTAAGAAATGTTTTATTAATTACACCAAGATATATAAAAACTTAAAAGTATAGTTCCTGTGAAGCACATATATAGCAGAGTTGACCTTTTATCTCAGCAATAAAACTGAAGTTATGCATCAAATATGATAAAAATCTATTCTAATAAATTGAAATTAGTTATCAGTAATGTACTTTGAAACTATTTTTAATTGCTAACACATTGATATTAAATGGTGGGTTCAAAGATGAAAAAGTGTTACTTATACAGAGTAATCTTCAAGCAGACACCCTTAGATGGTCTTGTGCTTAAAGATTCTATTTCAAGACAAGCCCCACTGCAGTTAGAATTCTAATGAATCACACAGATAGAATCTTTTAACAGCCTGGGCAGGCAGGAATCTTCTCCACAACTATGTTCACTTTTAATATGCAGAACTTGCAAGTGGATGGCAAAGGTAGAGGAATTTGCCTTGTGAATATGCATTCAAACCAGTCAGCCAACAAAGAATCTACTGAGACTTCACTCATCATAGCCAAAGTGCTGCTTTAGGCACTCTGTGTATATCAACTAAGTTAATTCTCGCACTACTCCTACAGGGTGGGTACTATTATATCCCCATTTTATAGAAGCAAACTAAGAAACAGAGAGGTTATGATACTTGCCCAGATCACACAGCTAAGATAGTGGCAGAGCACCTGGGTCCTAACTTAGACTGTCTGGTTCCACAGTCTGTGATCTTAACATGCCTGGGACACAAGGATCTGACAAAGACCCCTAAAGGGTCTTACAATACCTCTGCTGAGATAAAAACCTCTCTAGGTGAAGCTTTAGTCAACAGCTTGATAGCAGGAAGTAAAATGGTAAGTACGAAACTCAGTGCTGTCCATCCACGTGATGTGGGATGACTATCACGGTAGCCGGGGGGATGGTAAAGGAAGTGAGCGGCTGCCCTGGAAGGACTGACAGGATTAAGGTGAGCAGAATCCAGGCACTCATAACCCAGAGAGAGCCACAGTTTGTCTCCCGGCCATAGAATCGAGTCATCTGTTTCCTTCCACTTAGCTTGGGCCAGAATCCACAGGTCACCAGGAAATGCATGACAAAACCACCCAGCAAATAGGTGCAAACCCCTCTAACTAGGGTGACTAACTCATTCTGACCTTTCCAGACATTCCCTAGTTGTAGCACTAAAGTCCCAAGTCCAGGGACCCTGTGAGTCCTGGGCAGGCAGAATGCCTGGTCTCCTTACTTGTAAAATCTCAATAGAACAAGGAAAGTTTTTTTGAAAAGAAACAGTTTACAATGAAGCCTATGCCATGCACATTTATACTAGATAAGGTGACCCCTTGTGATGGTTAATTTTATGTACCAACTTGGCTGGACGAAGAGATGCCCAGAAAGCTGATAAAACATTCCTAAGTATGTCGTCAGGGTGTTTCCAGACGAGACTTTAGAATCAGTAAAGAAGACCATTGTCACCAATGAGGATGGCATCCTCCAATCCATGGAGGGCCCACATAGAACAAAAAGGCAGTCAAAAGATGAATTTTCTCTCTCTCTGCTTCAGCTGGGATGTCCAATTTCTTCTGCCCTTGGACATCAGTGCTCCTGGTTCTTGGGCCTTTGGACTTGGACCAGGACTTACACCACCGGCTCCCTGTCTCTCAGGCCTTTGGACTCATACTGAATATTATACCACTGGATTATCTGGTTCTCTAGCTTGCAGATGGCAGATCATGGGACTTCTTGGCCTCCATAATCATGTGAACTAATTCCTAGAATATGTATGTCTCCCAGTGGTTCTGTTTCTCTGAAGAAACTGCCTAATATACCTCAAAAAAAAACTAAAACCACTGATACCACTGAACCTGAGCTCCTCTGGACACTATCACATCAAGGCTGCACGACTTTAGGAGGATCACCTGTCACTCTAGGCCTTGGGAGGATCACCTGTCACTCCGGGCCTTAGGAAGATTACCTCATTGCTATGGGCACTCATTAAATTAAAGGTTTGCCGTTAAGGTCAATTTCAGTGCTAATAACCAACCTATTATTCTTTTTTTTTAATTTTTTATTTTTTATTGCGTTTTAGGTTTTGGGGTACATGTACAGAACATGTAAGATAGTTGCATAGGTACACACATGGCAGTGTGTTTTGCTGCCTTCTGCCCCTTCACCCACATTTGGCATTTCTCCCCATGCTATCCCTCCCCAGCTTCCCCCCACTGTCCCTCCCCTATTCCCCCCAATAGACCCCAGTGTGTAGTACTCCCTTCCCTGTGTCCATGTGTTCTCATTGTTCATCACCCACCTATGAGTGAGAATATACGCTGTTTCATTTTCTGTTCTTGTGTCAATTTGCTGAGAATGATGTTCTCCAGATTCATCAATGTCCCTACAAAGGACATGAACTCATCATTTTTTATTGCTGCATAATATTCCATGGTGTATATGTGCCACATTTTTCCCAGTCCAGTCTATTATCGATGGGCATTTGGGTTGGTTCCAGGTGTTTGCTACTGCAAACAGTGCTGTAATGAACATTCTTGTGCATGTGTCCTTATATTAGAACGATTTATAGTCCTTTGGATATATACCCAGTAATGGGATTGCTGGGTCAAATGGAATTTCTATTTCTAGGTCCTTAGGAATCACCACACTGTCTTCCACAATGGTTGAACTAATTTACACTCCCACCAGCAATATAAAAGTGTTCCTATTTCTCCACATCCTCTCCAGCATCTGTTGTCTCCAGAGTTTTAATGAACGCCATTCTAACTGGCGTGAGATGGTATCTCAATGTGGTTTTGATTTG
>JAPYYA010005514.1:0-10723 GCA_028533165.1 Leontopithecus rosalia | reverse complement strand
ACCTGTAGTCCCAGCTACTCGGGAGGCTGAGGCAGGAGAATTGCCTGAACCCAGGAGGCGGAGTTTGCGGTAAGCCAAGATGGCGCCATTGCACTCCAGCCTGGGTAACAAGAGCGAAACTCTGTCTCAAAAAAAAAAAGAAAAAAGAATGAGACTCTGTATCAAAAAACAAACAACCAAAAAAACCCCACAAAATTTGGTGGTGGGTGCCTGATCCCAGCTACCCAAGAGGCTGAGGCAAGAGAATTACTTGGACCTGGAAGGCGGAGGTCACAGTGAACTAAAATCATGCACTCCAGCCTGGGCGACAGAGACTCCATCTCAAAAAAATGAATAAATAAAATATAGTAAGAGGCTAGACGCAGTGGCTGAAGCCTGTAATCTCAACACTTAGGGAGGCTGAGGTGGAAGGATCACTTGAGCACAGGAGTTCAAGCCCAGCCTGGGTAAGAGTGTGACCCCATCTATAAAAAATTTCAAAATTAACCAGGAATTGTGGCATGCGTCTGTAATCCCAGCTGCTTGAAAGGCTGAGGTGGGAGGACCGCTTGAAACCAGGAGTTTGAGGCTGTAGTGAGCTATGATTACATCACTGTACTCCAGTCTGGGTGACAGAGACTTCATCTCTTAAAAAAAAAAAACAAAAAACCAGTAACGGGACCCAGTTACTGGGAGCTGACGGCGAGCCCTGTGCTAAGTGCTTTCTGCGCATTCTTTCCAGTCCCGGGCACCTGGGCGTCGCTGTGGAGGCTCGGAAAGGCGACCCACCTGGCCTGAGGTGCCAGTGCAACCTCGGTCGGCCTGCGCGGGATCCCGTTGTCGGCAGCCACACCATTTGGTATCAAAGCGACTGAGGTTCTCCAGGGGTTGGTGAGAAAGGAACAGGGAAGGGAGTGCACCCCGAAGGCGAAGCTCTTTTCCCCAAACTCCGCAGCTCTGACTATTCTAGCTGCCCCAGCTGTTTGAAAAATGATCACTCCCCAAGGACAGATCTTGATAATGTGCTTTTTAATTGCACTCTCTTCAAAAAAGTATCTCCTTTCTCAGTTAAAATAAAAAACACAAGGCATGAAGACCTGCTCTAACCCATCCAGGGCGGTGAGCTCCGTCCTGGAGGAGGCCAGGCCGGGCTTCTTCCGAGGCCCCTCCCTGGGCAGTCGAGCACCGGGTGGGCGGCAGGGAAGGCTCTCCCTGCCACAACCCCTAACCCCCATCCCAGCCCTTCAGAAGGCCTGGACTTCTACGTCCCTTCAGTGGGAAGCCACGTTGGGCACACGCCATCATTCAGGTAGACATGAGGCCATTCTTCTCGCCCTTGACCTTGAGGAACTCCGCCATGCTGGAGAAATACTTCTGATTGGCCTCAGCCACCTTCTTCTCCGCGGCCTGTGGGTTCACAATCTCCAGGCCCTGGGCAGGTGAGGGAGAGAGGATGATGTGTTGGGCGAGGAGAAGGCCCCAACTGACACGCCAGAGCCCCCCAGGCCCTTCCCTGTGGTACTCAGGCCTTGGGTGGGCATGAGACAGTTTGCCAGTCCCTGGAGTTGCCCTGACTTGGAAGATTCTGCCCCAGTGGGTCTGGGGGGAGAGGGTGGGGAGAAACCAGGGCACCTAGGTTTTTAACAAGTTCCCCAGGGGGTGCCAAAAACACCAATGCCTGAGGACAGCCAATCCTGCCCAGTTCTGGATGAGGAAACTGAGTCTCTGGGGGATGTGGCTGGCCGGAGGTCCCAGCACAAATCACACCAACACTACTGACGATCACAGTGTCCAGCGATGGGAGCCGGCACCTGGCTGGAACTTCCTAAATATTTTCAAGGCCTGGACAACAGAGCGAGACCCTGTCTCTAAAGAAAATAATAACAGGCCGGGCGCGGTGGCTCAAGCCTGTAATCCCAGCACTTTGGGAGGCCAAGGTGGGTGGATCGCAAGATCAAGAGATCAAGATCATCCTGGCCAACACGGTGAGACCCTGTCTCTAATAAAAATACAAAAATTAGCTGGGTATGGTGGCGGGCGCCTGTAATCCCAGCTACTCAGGAGGCTGAGGCGGGAGAATCGTTTGAACCCAGGAGGCGGAAGTTGCAGTGAGCCAAGATTGCACCACTGCACTCCAGCCTGGCGACAGAGTCAGACTCCATCTCAAAAAAAAAAAAGAAAAGAGAAAATAAGCACAGGACCTGTCATCAGGCTCCACCAGCAAGTGCAGGGCCAAGTGCCTTCTGTGTACTCCTTTTTCAGAACTGGGCACCTCATGACGTGGGAGTGGAGGCTGGGAAAGGTGAGGCCCTCCCTGGCTGCGCTAGGACGAAGGCCTCCCCCTCCCACCTCCCACGTCCTTCCCTCCCTGGCATTTCTGCCTTCTACTACACTGGACATCTTACTGATCTGTCTGTGCCCGGCCACCCACAGGCTCCATGAAGGCAAGACTTGTCTCTCTCCTTCACCGCTTCACCCCCAGAGCCGAGAGCACCGACAGAAATCAGCACAGACAGGCGCTGACTGAGCAGATGAGCTCACCGCTGTCCCACAGCCACGGTGCAGGCTCGCCCTGCTCTGAGGACGGCAAACCGCGGTGCCGGTGATGCGGTGACTGCCGTGCTCCAAGCCACTCACTGCTGACTGGGCTGGGGGCCAGACCCACACGTGACACCCAAGCCCACCTAGCTGGGAGCTGTTTCGAGTGGGGTCCTGAGGTTACCTTAACCACTCTGGCCATTTCAAACTGAGGTCCTAGAGGCTGAGCAATGTAACCTGTTCATGGCCCCACAGAGAAAAACAGGGTCCCCGGGACGCAGCCCCTGGTCCCTGCTCATGAGGACTGTTCTGCGCCTCGTCTCTGCTAACCTCAAGCACTTGCTGTGTGCCGGGGCTGCCGATGCCTTTGGCATGTCTCATCACCACACCCCCCATGACAGCCCTCTAAGGGGACTCATTGTGGCCTGTTCACAGGGGCGGAGGGCAAGGGGCCTTGCCAGCGTCTTGGGGCTGGGGACAGAGCTGGCCCAGGGCAAGTACCTGGAGTGGGGTGAAAGCCACGCTGGAGGCCGTGCCCGACGAGCGGTCACGGATGGTGGACTTCCCGCCATATACCACGCTCTGCTTCTGCAGGGTCCGCTGTGGGAAGGACAGGGAGGCTGTTATCTGGGCTCACCCTAACTTTCGTCCCTCGGTCCCTGGCCCCACCCAGGTCGGCACATACCTGCAGCGTCTTGGAGATCCTGGCCTTGGTGGCCTCGTTGACCTGTGTCTGCCGCACGCGCCCACTGCCCGACTTGCCCAGGTGGCCCAGGCTGAATCCCAGGTCCTCCTGGTAGGCGTCCTCCTCGATCTAGGGGGAAAGGGAGGCCCCTGCCGTCAGCGACCAGGCCCTGCCCTCCAGCCACTCAGGCACCCCTCCACCAGCTAGAAGCCCCGCGGTCACCCGCTGGCTGGCCCCATGGGCACCTGCTCGGGTACCCACTCGGCCCGGCTGAGGCCTGGGGTCCCCTACAATCCCTCCCAGGGATGCTAGGGAGCCTGAAAGGAGCTGGGTCCTGGCACTGCTCTGTAAGCTCAGAGTCGAGAGGCCTTCCTTATGCATGTGGGTTGGGGGGTGTTCGGAACCAGAACAGGTTCCGCAGGATGAGGTGGCCTCTGAGCTGGGTCCTGCAGGACCAAGAGGATGACACTGGAATAACGGAGGAGACGGGGCTCACGGAGGGAGGGGCTGTGCAGAGCGCAGGAGAAACTGGCTGAGGAGCCTGGGTGATGGGAAGCAGCAGGGGCTCTGAGGGTGACAAGGGTCACTTTGGGGCTGAACGGATAGAAACCAGAGTAGAGGCCGGGATCACGCCCTAGACATGAGCCAGGGCCACAGGGCAGGCAGAAGGGAAGGCGGCGGGAGGCGGGGGGGGGGGCACAGGGCAGACAGGAGGGAAGGCGGCAGGCGGCGGGAGGCAGGGGGCGGCGGCGGCTGCCTGTGGCCGTGAGTTCTCCTCATGGCTTCAGCGCTAGGGGCATCTGACCTCTCCGAAGCTCATGCGGTTAGCCTGTTTCCGGATCTCGGTCAGCCCCAGCCGCTCCTTCATCTTGCGGTACCTGGGGACGGACAGGCGGGCAGGCGGTGCCAGGGAGTCAGCTGGGGGAACGCTGGCCCCTCCCCTCCATGACCCCCATGTCTACTGGATCACCAGGGGCCCTCACCTGCGGCCACCTCGCTTCTTCCGCTGCCCATCCAGGGGCGCAGGCAGTGGTTTCACCTGCTTCACAGGCGGTGGCTCCTGCCACTTGTCGAATTTGCGCTCGATCTCGTCCTTGAGTTCATAGCCCACCTAGGGAGGGTGAGAGCAAGGGGCGGGTCCTGCTGCTGCTCATGTGGGCTGCCCACCCAGGCCTCCTGTGTCCGCTGTCTGCCTGTCCACCCGAGCGGACTGCCCACCCCAGCGCTCCTTCCCTGCTCCGGGGCCCCGGAGGATCTCATCTGCTCTCTGGGTTTTCAGGTCCGTCTACAACCTGATGCCCTCATCTCGGCTCAGACCCTCCTCTGGGTTCTGTACCCTGTAAACAACTGTCTCCTTGACACTGGCATCGTTCACAGCCCTTCAAATGTACCAGGGCCAAGCAGAATTCCTGCTCCTCCTCCCCAGCCTTCCAGCCTCCACCTTCCTTCTCCTCGTGTAAGCAAAGAGCAGAGCAGCAGATCCCAGGAGAGCTTTCAGAACAATCCCAAACTGGCCCCCCAGGCCCTCCATTGCAGCCAGAGTTCTCCTCGGGGCGCACAAGGCTCCACCAGGGCCTCCCTCTCTCCTCCAGGGCTCGTGGCGCTCCAGCCTCAGGGCCTTTGCACCGACCACTCCCCATTCTGGGAAGACTCTCCCCAGAGAACCCACGTGCCTTGCTCCCTGCCTTCATTCAGGTCTGTGTTAAACCCTCACCTCCTCAGAGCTCTAAGTCCTCCCTGACATTCCCGTTAAACCAGCACCTAATGTCTCCCCACCCCAATCACCTGCCTTTTTCTTCTTTTTTCTTTTTTTTTTGAGATGGAGTCTTACTCTCTCTTACTCTGCCACCAGGCTGGAGTGCAGTGGTGCAATCTCGGCTCACTGCAACCTCCGCCTGATTTCAAGCGATTCTTCCGCCTCAGCCTCCCGAGTAGCTGGGACCACAGGCGCGTGCCACTATGCCCGGCTAATTTTTGTATTTTTAGTAGAGACGGGGTTTCACCATGGCCAGGATGGTCTTGATCTCTTGACCTCGTGATCCGCCCGCCTCGGCCTCCCAAAGTGCTGGGATTACAGGCGTGAGCCACCGCACCCGGCCGCCTTTTTCTTCTTGATGTTTACCTAGTCCTACTAGGCGCAGGGCAGACTGCCCCTGTGGACTGTCTCCCAACCTGGCCCCAATGAGAGTATCCACGCCACAGGACAGGGCTCTGTCTGCGCTACTCACAGCTGCATTCCCTACACCCAGACGAGGGGAGAGACGGAGAGAGGGAAAGGAGGAGGGGAGATGCAACGCCTGATTGCCGAGCCAGGCGGGGTGCTTGGCAAGGGACAGTTCACAAGACAGAAAACGTGTCTCCTCTCCCGAGTACATCTACCAAGGAAGACAGAAGTGAACTGAACAATTACTTGAATAGTATCCCCTGGTGGAGGGGGACAGATCCTGGTGCGGAAGGCAAACTATGCCCCCACCAACACACACGTGCCCCAGGAGGTCTGTGTTCTGACTCCCAGAACCTGTGAATGTCACCTCAGGGCAAAAGGGACGTGAAGACGTGAAGGAGTTTAAGGAGTGTGAGCTGGGAAGACTATCCTGGACCACGTGAACAGGCTCAGTATAGCCACAAGGGCCCTTAAAATAGATGGGGAAAGAGAGGCAGAGATCTGAAGACAGAAGCAGGGTGAGAGAGGTCCGAGGATGCCGAACAGCTGGCTCACAGACAAAGGAAGGGCCATGAGCTAAGGGATGCCAGCGAACCCTAGCAGCTGGAAAAGGCAAGGAAATGATTCTCCCTTGAATCCCCCAGAAGGAAGCCTCTGGGCTGACACCCTGACTTCAGCCCAATGAAACCCATTTTGGACTTCTGACCTACAGATGGTAAACCTGTGCTGGTTTTTTTTTAGATGGAGTCTCACTCTGTCACCTAGGGTGGAGTGCAATAGTGGAATCTCAGCTCACTGCAACCTCTGCCTCTGGGTTCAAGCGATTCTCCTGCCTCAGTTTCCAGAGTAACTGGGATTACAGGTGTGCACCCCATGCCCGACTAATTTTTGTATCTATAATAGAGACGGGGTTCACCATGTTGGCCAGGCTGGTCTTGAACTCCTGACCTTGTGATCTGCCTGCCTTGGCCGCCCAAAGTGCTGGGATTACAGGCACAAGCCAACTTGCCCAGCCAAACCTGTGCCGTTTTAAGCCAGTAGGTTTGTGCTACCTTCCTATAGCAGCCCTAGGGAATGAACGCACTGGGGAAGGGGGCGCCTGACCCCAGGGAGGGTCAGCAGAAGCACCGCCTCTGCCCTGGTAGGACAGTGCTTTCTGGGGTGGGCTCCCTGCTGGGGGCTCTCCCCGCACAGACACCCCAGGCTCAGAGGAAAGGACACCCGGCCGCCCCCACCTCCCCCTCCTCACCTTCCCCTCTGTGCTCTCATGGAAACTGTCTACGCGGGCTGCCAGCGTGCACTTGGCGGCCACCAGCCGGGCCGCTTTCCGCCGGAGATCCTGGAGCAATGGAAAACAGGAATGGGATCCGTGTGAGACAGACAGACAGTCATAATTGCACAGCAACAGTGGGTGCTTCTCATCTGGCCCTACTGCAGGCTCGAGAGGTGTATGCCCTTAGCTCCCTCTTCACAGGAAAAGGGGATGAGGGAGGGGTGCAGAGCCACGTCTGGGCTGGTAAGTGGCAGTCAGGTAAGGACACCAGCTGGGAGTGCGCTCAGCCTGGATACCAGCTCCGTGCTAAGTGTGCCCCTTGGGCCATCTCATCAAATATTCAAACATCGGGCTGCTGTGATCATTGTACCCCCTTTTCAGATGTGGACACCAAGGATCCAAGTCACATGGCTAGCGACACAGCCGGGTGGTGATGGAGCCAGGGTTCCGATCCAGACTGCAAACAGAGCCCCAGCTCTCAGTCACAGTGACGCAATGGCCAGCCCTGGCCTCCCTTACAGGCTTGTGATGTTTACAGCCTGTGCCTGGACCGATCTGGGATGGGAAGATGAGGCGGTAGAGGCCCTGTGTGACAAGACACCAGGCTCCCTGGGGCAGGCTTAACCCACAGCCTAGGGCTGTGAGGCAGTGGTGATGACCTTATGAGGTGGCTGGAGCCCCGAGCCTCAGGCCTACCACTCCTGGGTTCTGAAGCCCACTCTCCCTTCTCCCAGGATGGGGTGACCCACCAGCACCCCTAGGTGTGTTCCAGTAGCAGTGCCTGACCTAAAGGGTCACAGAAAAGACCAAAAAAACAACCCCACACAGGGCAGGAGGGGGGCCCTGGCCATCAGGCTGCTGTTCTCTGCGTCCCCGAGGGAGGCCGGGCAGGGCACAGGGCCATGAGCCTGAGGTCACTTGCTACAGCTGGACAGAGCAGCATCTGGACCCAGGCCTGTCTGTCCCAAAGCCTGTCTTGCCTGTTTTTGGTTTTTTTCTTTTGAGATGGAGTCTTACTTTATCGCTCCGGCTGGAATGCAGTGTGTGATCTTGGCTCACTGCAACCTCCACCTCCTGGGTTCAAGCAATTCTCCTGCCGCAGCTTCCCAAGCAGCTGGGATTACAAGTATGTACCACCGCACCTGACTAATTTTGTAATATTTTAGTAGAGACGAGGTTTCACCATGTTGGCCAGGCTGGTCTCAAACTCCTGATCTCCAGTAATCCACCTGACCCTGCCTCCCAAAGTGCTGGGATTACAGGTGTGGGCCACACTGCCGGCATTTTTTTTTTTTTTGAGATGCAGTCTACCTCTGTCACCCAGGCTGGAGTGCAGTGGCGCAATGTCGGCTCAGTGCAGCCTCTACCTCCCAGGTTCAAGTGATTCTCCTGCCTCAGACTTCCAAATAGCATTACAAGCTCCTGTCACCATGCCCAGCTAATTTTTTTTTTGACAGACTCACTCTGTCACCTAGACTGGAGTCCAGTGGTGCGATCTCAGCTCACTGCAAACTGCCTCCCAGGTTCAAGCGATTCTCCTGCCTAAGTCTCCCAAGTAGCTGGGATTACAGGTACCCCACCACCAGGCCTGGCTATTTTTTTGGATTTTTAGGAGAGACGGGGTTTCACCACGCTGGCCAGGCTGGTCTTGAACTGCTGACCTCAGGTGATCCACCAGCCATGGCCTCCCAAAGTGCTGGAATTACAGGCATGAACCTCCACGCCTGGCCTCCTGCTTGTGTTCTAGGTCTGTGTATGTGTTGCCAGGCATCAAAGCTGCGAGGCCGATGTATCCTGACGGCCGAGAGGACCCGGGAAGCTCCAGGGGCGCTGACCTCTCCTGCCCCTCCTGTGTGTCTCCCCGTGGCTGATGTTAAACTGTTATAAACTGAGTCCCCAGCACAGCAGCCCTCAGGGGGTTCTGTGAGCCTTTCTAGTGAACGGTTAAACCTGAGGGTGGTTTTTGGAGCAGCTGCATGCTAACCAGACACTGCTTGTCGTGAGCTAGGCCTGCCTTGTAAGGGCTTCATCTGCATTGAGCCCTCGTCCTAACTCATGAAGCAGGTGCTGTGCTCCCATCTGATGGGGGGAGACTGAGGCACAGGGCGCTCACGCCTCTTGCCCACCGTCACTGATTGGTGGGTGGCACTGCCAGAGCCTGGGCACCAGAGCTGGTGGACTGCAGAGCCCTCTCACGCCCTGTGCCACCCTGTCCCCAGCCCCTGAGTGCTACTGTCAGATGCTAGGGTGGCTTCTAGGCTGTCTGAGCACAGTGGAAAGTTCCAGGGGAGCCAGGGGCAGGCAATGACACTGTGGGCTCACCGGGGGCAGGGACTGCACGATGTCGCTGTGGTAGATGTAGCCGGTGTGGGGCAGCACTGAGGTGGATGAGAAGCCTGACAGCGTCTTGCGCTGGGCACCGAGCAGCATGATGTTGCAGGCGGGCATCTTGGAGAGGTTGGTCAGGCCGCCGGCCACACCTGCGGGGGAGGGAGGAGGGAGCAGTCAGAAGGAAGCGGAGAGGTGGGCGTGCGCGAATCTGTGGGGGGATCACCGTGTGCCAGGCGCCTTTACATGAAGCTCTGCTTGGACCCCTTGGTGGCCCTGTCAGGAGGGTGACCCGGCTCATTCCACGAGGGGCAGATGCAAAGGAGGCTGGGAGAGGGAGGGCAGCTGGTCTGGGGTGCAGGGAGGAGGCACCAGACAGGAAGCCGACCACCTCATTTGTGCTACGTAGGCCACACTGCCCCATTCTGGAGATGTCTGTGAACCATTTTCACCAAACCAGAAGCTCCCTGAGAACAGGGCCTGGGTGTGGTCAGCTCTGGGTTTCCGGCAGAGGGCGGGAGGAGGAGCTGTGAGTGTTTTTCCCACGGACAGGGCTTTGCTATGTGCCAGGCTGGCTGACCTCTGTGATGTCCAGGGAGACCGGGTGCTGAGGCCCAGGTGTCAAAGCCCCACTCTACAGAAAAGGGATGCAGCTTCCCCAAGGCCACAGTGTCAGCAGACACCTCCCCATCCCCGCCATGGGACCCAGCCCCGGGGCCTCACCCATGATCTTGGCAGCCGTGGACGCCCCGATGATGATGGACAGGTTGGGCGCTATGAAGGACATTCGGGACTCCACGTACTCGTAGATGCGGTGCTTGGAGGCGTTTAGCTCCAGTGCCATGTCACAGGCCTCCTCCAGGCGCTCCAGCTCCTCCTCCGAAAGCTGCTGCCTGCAGGGGCAAGTGCGCCCAGCCTCCTGGGTCTCCCGCCTGCCAGGTGCCCAGCCCCCACCCTCTGTGTGTGTGTGTGTGCACATCTTCGTGTGTAGCTTCAGCCTAATCCCCAGTCCCACCCTCAGTTGTGTGTGTCTGTGTGCACATCTTCGTGTGTAGCTTCAGCCTAATCCCCAGTCCCTCCCTCTCAGTTCTGTGTGTGTGTGTGCACATCTGCGTGTAGCTTCACCCTAATCCCGTCCCACCCTCAGTTGTGTGTGTGTGTATGCACATCTGCATGTGTAGCTTCAGCCTAATCCCCAGTCACACCCTCAGTTCTATGTGTGTGTGTGTGTGTGTGTGCACATCTGCGTGTGTAGCTTCAGCCTAATCCCCAGTCACACCCTCAGTTCTGTGTGTGTGTGTGTGTGCACACATCTGCAATGTGTAGCTTCAGCCTAATCCCCAGTCCCACCCTCAGTTGTGTGTGTGTGTGCACATCTGCAATGTGTAGCTTCAGCCTAATCCCCAGTCCCACCCTCTCAGTTCTGTGTGTGTGTGTGTGTGTGCCCATCTGTGTGTGTAGCTGCAGCCTAATCCCGTCCCACCCTGTTGTGTGTGTGTGTGCACATCTGCAATGTGTAGCTTCAGCCTAATTCCCAGTCCCGCCTTCTCAGTTCTGTGTGTGTGTGTGTGTGTGTGCACATCTGCGTGTGTAGCTTCAGCCTAATCCCCAGTCCCACCCTCAGTTCTGTGTGTGTGTCCGTGTGTGTGCACATCTGCAATGTGTAGCTTCAGCCTAATCCCCAGTCCCTCCCTCTCAGTTCTGTGTGTGTGTGTGTGTGTGCACATCTGCGTGTGTAGCTTCAGCCTAATCCCCA
>JAPYYA010005513.1:0-10723 GCA_028533165.1 Leontopithecus rosalia | reverse complement strand
AAGAGGAGGGGAGGAGGAGGGGGAGGAGGAGGAGGGGGAGGAGGGGGGAGGAGGAGGAGGAGGGGGAAGGAAGAGGAGGGGAGGAGGAGGGGGGAGGAAGAGGAGGAGGGGGGAGGAGGAGGAGGGGGGAGGAAGGGGGGGAGGAGGAGGAGGAAATAAGAATAAGGTAGGGCACTGCCATTAGGATTACTGACCAGTAAAACCCATTCCTCTGTGGCTTCCCTTCAGGGCTCATCCCTGCTTCAAGCCGGTGCCTCTTCCCAGCTCCCATGGGGACCACTGAAGCCACACTCCGGATGGAAAACGTGGACGTGAAGGAGGAATGGCAGGACGAAGATCTTCCCAGGTAGGACTTCCCCATCCCTGCACCGACTGTAGTGGGAGCAGGCCCGGAGTCTCTCCCAGGTGGACGGAGGAGCCAGACCATCTCTGAGTGGGAACGGCCCGGGGCTGGCCTGCTTCCGTCCTGCCCGTCCTCACCTGCCACACCCTCTGGGAGGGCTGAGGCCCCGTGTATGAGTCGGCTCTGTGGCCTCACAGTGGATAGTCCAGGCCGGGCACAGCGTGGGGATTAGCTCAATTGCAAACATTCATTTCTGTCCGCCCTGCCCCGAACCTCCAAAGGAAGCCCACCCCCACCCTATTTGTTTTGTTTTTTGACAGAGTCTCACTCTGTTGCCCAGGCTGGAGTGCAGTGGCACAATCTCGGCTCACAGCAACCTCCGCCTCCCGGGTTCAAGCCATTCTCCTGACTCAGTCTCCCTAGTAGCTGGGATTACAGGCATGCACACCACGCCAGGCTAATTTTGTATTTTCAGTAGAGACAGGGTTTCTCCATGTTGGTCAGGCTGGTCTTGAACTCCCGACCTCAGGTGATCCGCCTCGGCCTCCCAGAGTGCAGGGATTGCAGGTGTGAGCCACCGCGCCTGGCCCCCTACACTATTTTAAGAGTTCTAAACATTCTGGCCGGGTGTGGTGGCTCACGTCAACACTTTGGGAGGCCAAAGCTGATGGATCACTTGACGTCAGGAGTTCGAGAGCAGCCTGGTCAACTTGGCAAAACCCCACCTCCACTAAAACTACAATTAGCTGGGCATGGTGGCACATTTTGCTGGGCATGGTGGCACATTTTGCTGGGCATGGTGGCACATGCCTGTGATTCCAGCTACTCGGGAGGCTGAGCCACCATGGTGATTTGTTAGCAGCCTTTAGGAGACACCCACCTCCCCCTAATATGCTGAATTTTTTTTTTTTTTGAGACAGAGTCCCACTCTGTCGCCCAGGCTGGAGTGCAGTGGCGCAATCTTGGCTCACTGCAACCTCCGCCTCCCAGGTTCAAGTGATTCTCCTGCCTCAGTGCCCAGACTAGCTAGGATTACCGGCGCAAGCTACCACACTAATATTTATATTTTTAGAATAGTCGGGATTTCACCATGTTGGCCAGGCTGGTCTCAAAACTCCTGACCTCAGGTGATCCTCCTACCTCGGCCTCCCAAAGTGCTGGAATTACAGACATGTCGTCTACACTGTCTCCCTACCACAGAGAGCCCCACAAGGGCAGGGGTCTTTAGTTATAGCTCACTGCTGTATCCCAACCTAAGGACAGTGTCTGGCATACAGTCGGTGCCTAATAAATACTGGGGTATGAGTGCTGGTCACCAGATGGAATAAGAAATCACAGGGGCCAGGCGTGCTGGCTCACACCTATAATACCAGCACTTTCGGAGGTTGAGGCTGGATGGATTGCTTGAGCCCAGGAGTTCAAAACCAGCCTGGGCAAGATAGCGAGACCCCCCTCTCTCTCAAAAAAAAAAAATTAGCTGGGCACAATGGTGTACCCCTGTACTCTCGGCTATTTGGCAGGCTGAGGCAGGAGGATTGCTTGAGCCCAGAAGGTGGAGGTGGCAGGGAGCCAGGATCACTCCACTGCACTCCAGCCTGGGAGACAGAGGGAGACCCTGTCTCTATTTAAAAAGAAAACAAAAGGCCAGGCGCGGTGGCTCCTGCCTGTAATCCCAGCACTTTGGGAGGCCGAGGCAGGTGGATCATGAGGTCAGGAGTTTGAGAGCAGCCTGACCAACATAGTGAAACCTGGTCTCTACTAAAAATATTTTTTAAAAAATTAGCTAGGTGGTGGCGGATGCCTATAATCCGAGCTACTCGGGAGGCTGAGGCAGGAGAATCGCTTGAACCCGGGAGGCGGAGGCTGCAGTGAGCCGGGATTGCACCACCGCACTCCAGCCTGGGCAATGGAGTGAGTGAGACTGTCTTTTAAAAAAAAAAAAGAATCTGCAGTTCCAAAAAAATCTCAATCTGAGAGTGTTCTGGAAGCCAGAATGAGGCCAAAAGAATGAACCGAAAGGAGAGTGGGGCTTGAAGGAGATAGAGAACGCTTTGAAGCAATCGGTCTCCTTGAAAATGAGTCAGGCTGGCGTGGGAGGTGGAGAGCCTCCTTTCCCTCCACGTCCAGGCAGGCAGAGGACTGTTGAAGACGGCACCTTCATATTCCGGAACTTCGGCCGAGCGCAGTGGCTCACGCCTGTAATCCCAGCACGTTGGGAGGCCGAGGTGGGTGGATCACCTGAGGTCAGGAGTTTGAGACCAGCCTGACCAACAAGGTGAAATCTTGTCTCTACTAAAAATACAAAAATTAGCTGGGCATGGTGGTGAACAACGGTAAACCCAGCTACTTGGGCAGCTGAGACTGGAGAATCACTTGAACCCGGGAGGTGGAGGTTGCAGTGAGCCGAGATCGCGCCACTGCACTTCAGCCTGAAGACAGCAAGATACTATCTCAAAAAAAATAATAAGGTATTCCAGAACTTCAGCCTTCTCGTGAATCCAGTTAGTGCCAGCCTCTACAGTCCACTTACCTGCGTGTTTCTCTGTAGGAGGTGCCTGTTCTCAGAATAGCCAAGAATCATAGCTGGGAGCAGAGGCTGACATCGGTAATCTCAGCTTTTTGGGAGGCCAAGGCGGGAGGATTACTTGACCCCAAGAGTTGAGATTAGCCTGGGCAACATAGCGAGACCCCATCTCTTAAAAAAACAAAAAGAAAAAGAAAAACTGGCCAGGCATGCTGGCTCATGCCTGCAATCCCAGCACTTTGGGAGGCCGAGGCAGGCAGATCACCGGAGGTCAGGAGTTCAAGACCAGCCTGGCCAACATGGTGAAACCCCTTCTCTACAAAAAGTACAAAAATTAGCCAGGCATGGTAGCTGCAGCTGTAATCCCAGCTGCTTGGGAGTCTGAGGCAGGAGAATTGCTCGAATGCAGGAGGTGGAGGTTGCAGTGAGCCGAGATCACTCCACTGAACTCCAGCCTGGGCGACACAGTGAGACTCTCTCAAAAAAACAAAAAACAACAAGAAAAATGCAGGGCGTGGTGGTGGTGCACATCTGTGGCCCCACTCAGGAGGCTGAGGCAGGAAGATCACTTAAGCCCAGGAGGTCGAGAATGCAGGAAGGTTTTTTTTTTTTTTTTTTTGAGACAGTTTCAGTCTTGTTGCCCAGGCTGGAATGCAATGGCGCCATCTCAGGTCACTGCAGCCTCCACCTCCTGGGTTCAAGCAATACTCCTGCCTCGGCCCCCTGAGTAGCTGGGACTACAGGTGCACACCACCACGTCTGGCTAATTTCGTATTTTTAGTAGAGATGGGGTTTCTTCATGTTGTCAGGCTGGTCTTGAACTCCCGACCTCAGGTGATCCGCCCGCTCGGCCTCCCAAGTGCTGGGATTACAGGCATGAGCCACTGCACCCGGCCTTGTGGTAAGCTTTGATGGCACCATTGCACTTATGAGACCCTGTTAAAAAAGAAATAAATGTTTATTTTTATTTTTACTTTTTTTTTTTGAGACGGAGTTTTGCTCTTGTTACCCAGGCTGGAGTGCAATGGCGCGATCTCGGCTCACCGCAACCTCCACCTCCTGGGTTCAGGCAATTCTCCTGCCTCAGCCTCCCGAGTAGCTGGGATTACAGGCATGCGCCACCACGCCCAGCTAATTTTTTGTATTTTTAGTAGAGACGGGGTTTCACCATGTTGACCGGGATGGTCTCGATCTCTTGACCTCGTGATCCACCCGCAGCGGCGGCCTCCCAAAGTGCTGGGATTACAGGCGTGAGCCACCACGCCCAGCCCTATTTTGACTTTTTTTTTGCTTTTTTTTTCTTCACAGAGACATTGCATAATTCATACCACAACAGGCAGAATACTTAATGATATTGTCTCTGCTGTGGGGACATTTTTTTTTTTTTGAGACAGAGTCCCTCTCTGTCACCAGGTCGGAGTGCAGTGGTGCAATCTCAGCTCACCATAACCTCCGCCTCCCGGGTTCAAGAGATACTCCTGCCTCAGCCTCCTGAGTAGCTGGGACTACAGACACGTGCCACCACGCCTGGCTAATTTTTCTATTTTTTTTTTTTTATTTTTTCAGTAGAGACAGGGTTTCACCATGTTGACCAGGATGGTCTCGATCTTTTGACCTCATGACCTGCCCGTCTCAGCCTCCCAAAGTGCTGGGATTACAGGTGTGAGCCACTGTGCCCGGCCTAATGTTTTTTTTAAGTATAGCCAAGAATGTCGCGTCTGCTGAGTACCAGCGTCTATGGGAATTTGCGTTCACGGATGTGCCAGCATTTCAGAGACACAGCCTCTTGGTTGGCATATAGGTCCTGTCCGCTCACCTGCGAAAGTTCCTTCTCTCTTCCTCGGTTTCTTCTGTGATCTTTCTCTTCATTTGATATAAACACCAGTGATACCTGGATGGATAGAAAAGGGTCGTCAAATCATGAAACATACACTTACCAACTGGAGCAATTTAAGGACGATTTTTTTTAGCAGGGAACTCGCGGTCTAGTTAGGAGTACCCTGGAATGGGCACGAAATTGGTGTTTTCAGTTGTTTTTTTTAACAGACCTCACTCTGTCACCCAGGCTGGAGTGCAGTGGCATGAAATCAACTCACTGCAAACTTCATGTAGAAAGGAAAAACTTCCTCTTCCAAGTTTCCCTTCTTGTTAAAGAATAATAATAATACATTTTAGAAATAGTCTCTTCTTTTTTTTTTGAGACGGAGTTTCGCTCGTTACCCAGGCTGGAGTGCAATGGCAAGATCTCGGCTCACCGCAGCCTCTGCCTCCTGGGTTCAGGCAATTCTCCTGCCTCAGCCTCCTGAGTAGCTGGGACTACAGGCACGCGCCACCACGCCCAGCTAATTTTTGTATTTTTAGTAGAGACGGGGTTTCACCATGTTGACCAGGATGGTCTCAATCTCTTGACCACATGATCCACCCGCCTCGGCCTCCCAAAGTGCTGGGATTACAGAAGTGAGCCCCATGCCCCGCCTCCACTGATAATTTTTAAAGCTCTCTCGTCTCACCCAAACGTTCCTGAGACAAAAACTGGGCCTGAGCGCAGCTGCAAATGCCAGCTGGAGGCTGGTTCTGGAAGGGGCGAGGCCAGCAGGAGCAGGAGGAGGGTGTGCTTCCAGTGAATTTCAGCTCGCTCGCTCAGCAGCTCTGCGTTTGCAGGACAGTGGCCTCGCTGTGCCAGCCTGGGCCCCACGAGCTACGCCTTTGCCAACAGCACACTTCCTCCACGAGGCCTCTGTCTTCTTGTCCGTGGAAGGACTGAGGGCAGCTCCTTGGTGCGGATCCAGCTGCAGACGCACACAGCACCTCATTCTGCTGCAAAACAGCTCACAGTTCTGTTTCTTTTTTATTTTTTTTGAGGGAGCGTTTCCCTCTTGCTGCCCAGGCTGGAGTATGAAGGAGCGAGCTCAACTCACTGCAACCTCCGCCTCCCAGGTTCAGGCAATTCTCCTGCCTCAGCCTCCTGAGTAGCTGGGATTACAGGCACGTGCCGCCGTGCCCGGCTGATTTTTGTATTTCTAGTAGAGATGGGATTTCACCTTGTTGGCTGGTCTCGAACTCCTGACCTCAGGTGATCCACCTGCCCTGGCCTCCCAAAGCGCTGGGATTACAGGCATGAGCCACCACACCTGGCCTCACATTTGTTTCTTCCAGCCCAGGCATCCACTGACTCCCCTGGGGACAGGGGTGGTCTCTGTACTTCCCCTAAGGATGTGAGACACAGCACTGCATGCCCTCTGCCCTTCTAGATTTTTTTTTTGGAGACAGAGGCTCACTCTATCACCCAGGCTGGAGCGCAGTGGTGCAATCTCACCTCACTGCAACCCCTGCCTCCCAGGTTCAAGCAATACTCATGCCTCAGCCTCCCAAGTAGCTGGGATTACAGGTGCACATTTTTGTATGTCTGGCTAATTTTTATATTTTTAGTAGAGACAGGGTTTCACCATGTTGGCCAGGCTGGTCTTGAACTCCTGACCTCAGGTGATTCGCCTGTGTTGGCCTCCCAAAGTGCTGGGATTACAGGCGTGAGTCACCACGCCCGGCCTCCTTCTAGCATTTTCCTTCACTCTCACCCTTCTGCAGCCTGCTATGGAGCTAGAGCTGCAGGCAGCCCGGAGATTCCTCACTGCCTCAGTTTCTCCACTCATTCATTCTGATGCTGTGCACTGACTGTATACCAGCCACTTGTAGGCTCACAACCCAATCAAGGTGGCAGCTGGGTTCATGGAGCTTCTGACCAGGTCAGGGAGGGAAGGGGAGCTTCCTGGCTGTGAAGGGTGAGGAGGGATGAGCCGGGGAAGGAGGTGGGACACAGGGGCCCCGCATTCTGAGCATCGAGGGCAGCATGTACAAAGGCCCTGGGCCCAGTGGAGGCAGGTTGAGGGACTGAGGAAGGCTGCAAGGGGAAACTGAGGACTTGGGGAAGGAGCTTGCCCAAGACATCATAGCTGAGGAGAGTCAGGTGCGGGGTGAGATGTATCACTCAGCTGCCTCAACTCTATTTCCCTTACAGCTGAGTGGCTGCAAATTGTTTGCTTTCTTGTAACTTTTTGTTTGAGGGTTTGTTTTATTTTATATTTATTTATTTGTTTGTTTGTTTGTTTTTGAGATGGAGTCTTGCTCTGTCACTCCGTCGCCCAGGCCGGAGTGCAGGGGCACGATCTCAGCTCACTGCAACGTCCACCTCCCGGGTTCAAGCGGTTCTCCTGCCTCAGCCTCCCGAGTAGCAGGGATTACACGCGCCCGCCACCACGCCTGACTAACTTTTGTATTTTTAATAGAGACGGGGTTTCACCATATTGGCCATGGCTGGTCTTGAACTCTTGACCTCGAGTAATCTACCTGCTGTAGCCTCCCAAACTACTGGGATTACACGCATGAGCCACCATGCCTGGCCACTTGTAACTTTTAATTTTGATTAATTTTCTTTTTTGTGGGGGTACAGGGTCTTGATCTGTCACCCAGGCTGGAGTGCAGTGGTGCAGTCATAGCTCACCGCAGCCTCTCCACGTGCCAGGCTCTGGAGATCCTCCCCCTGGAACCTCCTGATAGGAGCCACAGGCATATACCAGCAGCTAATTTTTTATTTTCTGTAGAGATGGGGTCTCACTGGATTGCTCAAGCTGGTCTCAAACTCCTGGGTTCAAATGATCCTCCCACCTCGGCCTCCCAAAATGCTGGGATTACAGGCTTGAGCCACTGCACCTGGCCTATGTGGATGCACTTCCAGACTTGAAAATATTGCAAGAATGATTTAAGGACTCTCTGCACAGCCACAGTGGGAATATACAATTGTTAACATTTTGCTTTTATATCAGAAGTCAGCCTTTGGGGCCGGGCGTGGTGGCTCACATCTGTAATCCCAGCACTTTGGGAGGACTAGGTGTGTGGGTGACCTGAGGCCAGGAGTTTGAGACCATCCTGGCCAACATGGTGAAACTGAGTCTCTACTAAAAATACAAATATTAACCAGATGTGCTGGCGGGCACCTGTAATCCCAGCTACTCAGGAGGCTGAGGCAGGAGAATCACTTGAACCCGGGAGGCGGAGGTTGCAGTGAGCCAAGATTGCACCATTGCACTCCAGCCTGAGTGACAGAGCGAGAGACTGTCTCAAAAAAAAAAAAAGTCACTTCCAGACGGGCACAGTGACTCACGCCTGTAATCCCAGCACTTTGGGAGGCTGAAGTGGGAGGATCACTTGAGCCCAGGAGTTCAAGACAGACTGCGAGACCCAATCTC
The DNA here is from genome assembly GCA_028533165.1 of Leontopithecus rosalia. Classification (NCBI taxonomy): domain Eukaryota; kingdom Metazoa; phylum Chordata; class Mammalia; order Primates; family Cebidae; genus Leontopithecus; species Leontopithecus rosalia. Next base: position 2,613 of record JAPYYA010005513.1, on the reverse strand, counting down.
CAGAAAAAAAAATTAGCTGGGCATAGTGGGTGTGCCGGTAGTCCCAGCTACTCATCAGGAGGATTGCTTGAGCCCAAGGGTTTGAGACCAGCCTGGGCAACATGGCGAGACCCTGTGTCTCCAAAAAAAAAAAAAATTGAAAAATTGACTAAGTGTGGTGGTTTACACCTGTAATCCCAGCACTTTGGGAGGCTGAGGCGGGAGAACTGCTTGAAGCTTGAAGTTCAAGACCAGCCTAGCCACCACAGTGAAACCCTGTCTCTACAAAAAATTTGAAAATTAGCCAAGTGTGGTGGTACACACCAAGGGTCCAGCTACTCAGAAGGCTGAGACAGGAGGATCCCCGAGTCCAGGCATCCGAGGCTATAGTGAGCTATGATTGTACCACTGTGCTCCAGGCTGGGCAACAGAGCAAGATCCTGTCTCAAAAAAAAAAAAAAAAAAAGCTGCCTCCTCAATGAAGCCTTCCCTGACCACCCCAGTGAATTCTGTCTCCTCCCCTCCTTTATTTCATTCATTTTCTGTGCCGCAAGCGTCACCATCTGCCTTGTTCACTTGTTTGTGTACTGTCTTCCTTTACGTACATGGTTTTCTGCCAGGAATTGGCTGGCACCATCCTGGGAACCACCGAGTCCAAAATCCACAGGGCAGGCTGGCAAGTGTCAGGTAAGAGCTGACACTGCAGTTTCGTTTTTGTTTTTGAGATGGAGTCTCGCTCTGTCGCCCAGGCTGGAGTGCAGTGGCTCGATCTCGGCTCACTGCAACCTCTGCCTCCCAGATTCAAGCAATTCTCCTGCCTCAGCCTCCCGAGTAGCTGGGGTTACAGACATGCACCACCATACCTGGCTAATTTTTGTATTTTTGGTAGAGATGGGGTAGAGATCAAGCGATTCTCCTGCCTCAGTCTTCCAAGTAGCTGGGATTACAGGTGCCTGCCACCACGCCCAGCTAATTTTTGTATTTTTAGTAGAGATGGGGTTTCACCATGTTGGCCAGGCTGGTCTCGAACTCCTGACCTCAGGTGATCTGCCCGCCTCGGTCTCCCAAAGTGTTGGGGTTAAAGGCTGAGCCACTGTGACTTTTATTTTTTCCCAAGTCCCCACTGGGGTTTGTGCATGTGTCCAACTGGGCACAAGGGGGCAGTAGAGGGCAGTGACCAAGCACCCCAGGCTGGCGTAGTCAGGCTGGCATGGATGGAATCTCTTAGCTCTGCCACCTTGGGTAAGGGACACTGGCCCAGCCTATTTCCTCCTCTGTGAAATGGGCCTCTACCTGCCTCAAAGCATTGCTGTGAGAAATAAGTAGGATTATGCTGTGAACATCCCAGTGCCATGCCTGGCACACGGTGGGTACTCTGTCCATGGTGTAAGTTATGACTCTAGAAGATTCTACAACAGCAGGAATCGTAGACTCAGATGCCGGTGGGTGCTGGGTAGGCAAAGAAGGAGCTAGAGGGAAATTCTAACACCCAGGAGGGCATCGGAGGACACTTCCTGCTGATCGGTATCAGTTTGGAAGTAGAGGTCTTCAGACTCAAGAAATCATAGATATCTAGACTTTTTTTTTTTTAGATGGAGTCTCGAGCTATTGCCCAGGCTGGAGTGCAGTGGCTCGATCTCGGCTCACTGCAACCTCTGCCTCCCAGATTCAAGCAATTCTCCTGCCTCAGCCTCCCGAGTAGCTGGGGTTACAGACATGCACCACCACGCCTGGCTAATTTTTGTATTTTTGGTAGAGATGGGGTTTTGCCACGTTGGCCAGGCTGGTCTTGAACTCCTGACTTCCGGTGATCTGCCCACCGAGGCCTCCCAAAATGCTGGGATGACAGGGGCGAGCCACCAAGCCCAGCCAGAAATCTAGACTTTTGGCATCACATCTCTTCTTTGACAGCAAATGGGAAATGTGTTTTAAAGGCTGTGGGGGCAGGACACAGCCAGGCTTGGTGCATCAGCCATCAGCCTGCAGTTCTGCAGCACTGGTTTGGATTAACCTCGTGACTGGGCATGTGAGTTCATTCTTCGTTCCTTCGTCTCCCAGGCTGGAGTGCAGTGGCTCCATCACAGCTCACTGCAGCCTTCACCTCCTGGGCTCAACAGATCTCCCACCTTGGCCTCCGAATAGCTCGGACTACAGGCACATGCCACCATGCCTGGGGTTTTATTTTTTGTAGAAATGGAGTCTCACTGTGTTGCCCAGGCCGATCTCAAACTCCTGGGCTCAAGGGATCCTCCCACATCAGCTTCCCAAAGTGCTGGGATTATAGCCATGGGCCACCTTGTGCCTGGCCAAAGCTTGCTTTAAAAAAAAAAAAAAAAAAAAAAGGCTGGGCATGATGGCTCACGCCTGTAATCCCAGCACTGTGGGAGGCCGAGGTGGGCAGATCACGAAGTCAAGAGATCGAGACCATCCTGGTCAACACGGTGAAACCCCGTCTCTACTAAAAATACAAAAATTAGCTGGGCATGATGACGCACCTGTTGTCCCAGATACTCAGGAAGCTGAGGCAGAATTGCTTGAACCCAGGAGGCGGAGGTTGTGGTGAACCGAGATTGCACCACTGCACTCCAGCCTGGGCAACAAGACCAAAACTCCACCTCAAAAAAAAAAAAAAAA
>JAPYYA010005512.1:0-10723 GCA_028533165.1 Leontopithecus rosalia | reverse complement strand
CATGGTGAAACCCCGTCTCTACTAAAGATACAAAAAATTAGCTGGGCATGGTGGTGCGTGCCTGTAATCCCAGCTACTCGGGAGGCTGAGGCAGGAGAATTGCCTGAACCCAGGAGGCGGAGGTTGTGGTGAGCCGTGATCGCGCCATTGCACTCCAGCCTGGGTAAACAAGAGCGAAACTCCGTCTCAAAAAAAAAAAAAAAATGTTGGGGTGAAGAGTGTTCTAGGCAGAGGAAACAATTTTCAGAAGCCAGTGTGGTGGAAGTATTGCAGACGGGTAGGGTGAACAGTGTTGTTGAGGAGATAGGCAGGTTCCAGCCAGTCCATGCAGGGTCTTCAAGGTGGTTGGAACCAGTTTAGAGTTAATTCTAAGGAGAATTAGAATCCATTGATGGGTTTTAAGTTGGGGAGTGATACTTGAACTATGTTTTTATTTATATTTATTTATTATTTTGTTTTTGAGATGCAGTCTTGCTCTGTTGCCAGGCTGGAGTGCTGTGGCGTGATCTCGGCTTACTGCAACCTCTACCTCCTTGGTTCAAGCAATTCCCCTGCCTTAGCCTCCCGAATAGCTGGGATTACAGGCTCATGCCACCACGCCTGGCTAATTTTTTTGTATTTTTAGTAGAGACGGGGTTTCAGCATTTTGGCCGGACAGGTCTAGAACTCCTGACCTCAGGGAATCTGCCCACTTCGGCCTCCCAAAGTGCTGGGATTATAAGCATGAGCCCCCGCGCCCGGCCTAATTTTTGTATTTTTAGTAGAGATGGGGTTTCACCATGTTAACAAGGATGTTCTCAATCTCTTGACCTCGTGATCTGTACACCTTGGCCACCCAAAATTCTGGGATTACAGGCATGAGCCACTGCACCTGGCTGAATTATGCTTTTAAAAGATCACTACTCATTTCAGTTGGGTTTTGTTGTATAAAACCCCCAAAATCACAGTGGCTGTAGTGGCCAGAGTTCAACTTTTCTCTCATGTAAAGAAATTCATGGGTATGTAATTCATGATTGGTATGATAGCATCACTACTGTTGGTGATCTAGGGCTCTTTGTGTCTTCTTATTCTGTTATCCTCAGGGTAGGTCTTCCATGATCTACCTAGAACTGCTATAATCATATCCATATTCCAGGCAGAAGACAGGAAGCGAAGAGAGATGAGAGAGGTGTGTGTACCTTCCCACCAAGTCAGCTTCCTTTATGGACACAACACTTCCATTTAAATCTTACTGGCCACATTTTAGTCACTTGTAGCTGCTAAGGAGGCTGGGAAGGTTTGTCTTTTGGTTGGGTCTCTTTCCTCCCAGAATAGAATCAGAAGAAGGGAAGAATGGATAGGCATTTAGTATTTAGTGATGCATCCCTTCTGGCTTTGGTGTAGAGAGTTGTTTCCAGGGGTGAGAGTAAAAAGCAAATAAATGAGTTGGATCTACAAAAAAATGGTTGCGTGGACTAAAGTGAGAGCTGTAACAGTGGAAGGATGTGGGTAGGTATGAGACACATTTCTGGATAGGGTCCACAGAACTTGCTCATAGATTGAATGTAAGGAGTGAAGGAAAGAGAAGGACTGAACAGCTAGGTAGATGGTGGTGCCATTTATGAATAAAATGGGGAAGACAGGGAAGAAGCAGGTTGGGGGGATTAGGAAACTCCATTTTGGAGAAGACTGTTAGACATCTGAATGGAGGAATCAGGGGAGGCAGTTGAGTCTGGAGTCTTTGTATCACTTTTCCCATGTGTTGTCCCCCACTGCCCTCCAGTGTCCTTGCCATGCAAACCACTCATTGTTCCCCAACATGCCAGCTTCTCTCTTGCCACCATGTCTTTGCACATGCTGCCCTCTGTAACCTGGGGTGCCTAGTCCCTGCCTTTACCCTTCACAAGCCACTCATCTAGAGCTCAACTCTGGTCTTAGGCATCTCTGCTTCTGGAAAGCCTTTCTGGTACACCTCCATGGCTTCCACTGGAGGTGCTTCCAGCCTGGTGGGTCTGTACACTCATTAGTAGTTCCCACACTGTGATGGATACAGTTGCTTGTGTGCCTTGTCACTGGACTATAAGCACCCTCAGAGCAAGGACTGCATCTTTTACCTTTATATACCAAAGTTCTCTGTCATGTCTCCTGGCACCTAGTAGTCTCTCAAATGTTTGTGGAGTGAAATTTTAGACAGACTCCGCTGCCTCAAGGATTCATTATCTGATTAGAGAAATAAGACTTTCAGGTTTTCTATTTAATGAATTAATTATTTTTGAGATGGGGATCTTGCTGTGTTACCCAGGGTTCCTTCCTGGGCTCTAGCAGTCCTGTTTCAGTATCTGGAATTACAGGCACAACCCACCACACTCATCAAAAAAGCACAATTTTGTTTAATTAGTTAGTTTTTGAGACAAAGTCTCACTCTATTGCCCAGCCTGGAGTGCAGTGGCACGATCTCGGTTCACTGCAACCTCTGCCTCCCAGGTTGAAGCGATTCTCTAGCCTCAGTCTCCGATTAGGTGGGATTACCTGGCTGATTTTTGTATTTTTAGTAGAGACGTGTTTCGCTGTATTGGTGAGGCTGGTCTCAAACTCCTGACCTCAAGTGATTGACCTACCTAAGCCTCCCAAAGTGCTGGGATTACAGGCGTGAGCCTGGTGGCTGGCCAGGAGCTTCAGTCTTTAAGGAGCAGGTCTCTGATAAACTAGAGTGTTAGAGATCTGCATTTTACATTCTCTCTAAACTTCTTTAGAGCCTTGTGGAGGAAAGGCTCTGTGGCATAGCACACAGGGCCAGAAAGCCATTTATGCTTTTCCTCGAGGCAATCTGAGTACTATGTGAATTATAATTTATTAGACTGGCAGCTTGTTATCTGGCACATCTTAGTCCAAGTTCTGTGCCTGTAATGAGATTTCCATAACTTTCCCAGGTAGATCTGCCCTTTCTCCTGCATTTCTTGTGTGAACCTTCATAGAACCTTTGTATATATTCTAATGTTTTGCATGTTTTTATCTTGTACTGTAAGCTCCTAGAGGGCAGGGACCAGATCTTATCCTCATTGTCTCTGAAACAGGGCTCAGAGTAAGAGCTCAGTAACTATTCATATGAAACAAAGAATGCTTGGAAGAAGCTTGCTTTTAGAAGTCCCAAGTCATGGCCCCTAGCGGTGGCTTGTGTTTATAATCCCAACACTTTGGGAGGGAGAGGTGGGAGAACTGCTTGAGCCCAGGAGTTTGAAACCACTCTGGGCAATGTAGGGAGACCCCATCTCTACAAAAAAAAAAAAAAAAAAAAAATTTGTGACCTGGTGGTACATCCTCATAGTCCCAGCTACTTGGGAGGCTGAAGTGGGAGGGTCATTTAAGCTTGGGAGCTTGAGGCTGCAGTGAGCGTGATTGTGCCACTGCACTTCAGCCTGAGTGGCAAGAGTGAGATCCTGTCTCAAAAAAAAAGAAAAAAAGAAGTCCAATGTCGCAAGATTCTTTTATCATTTTTTAAAGAAAAATTGTGGTTAAAAATCCCATCATAAAATTTACCATCTTAACCATTTTTAAGTGTATAGTTCAGTAGTGTTAAGAGCATTTATACTGTTGTGAAGCAGATCTTCAGAACTTTTTCATCTTATAGAACTGAAACTCTATATGTCATTGCTTTTTAATACTATTGTGTTTTTGTTTATTTCAGGTGGTGTTTCGTTCTACATCGGCTATGGTTTACATATTTATTCAGATGAGCTGTGAAATGTGGGATTTTGATATTTATGGTACTGTTCTTATGTGCTGATTGTAACTGCTATGGGGGAGAATTTTCTGGAACTGCAAATGCTAATTCAGGAATGCCCGGGGTCCCCCACATCATATTCTAACAAACTTTATCACTGTGAGAATAATCATATTCGGAGTTAGATTGTTCTCTTGTCCTGAATATATACTGCTTTTTTCAAACTTGCATTTTACCTTGAAGCCACAGCCTCTTAGTAGTGAGGCAGATATTAAATTTGGCTTCAAAAAATAAATAAACTTGGTTTTATAGAAAGTTGAGAATGAAGCCGAGCATGGTGTCTCATGCCTTTAATCCCAGCACTTTGGGAGGCCACGGTGGGAAGATTGAGATCAGGAGTTTGAGAGCAGCGTGGTCAACATGCTGAAACCCTGTCTCTACTAAAAATAGAAAAAATTAGCCGGGTGTGGTGGCGGGTGCCTGTAATCCCAGTTACTCTGGAGGCTATGGCTGGAGAATCACTTGAACCCCGGGAGGTGGAGGTTGCAGTGAGCCAAGATTGCGCCACTACACTCCAGCCTGGGCAACAAGAGTGAAACTCCCATCTCAAAAAAAAAAAAAAAGTTGAGAATGAAACCGCTTTGTACATCTGGCTTTTATGATCTTGTTTTAAGATGTATAAAACAGGCCAGGTACAGTCGCTCACGCCTGTAATCCTAGCACTTTGGAAGGCCGAGACGGGCAGATCACCTAAGGTCTAGAGTTCGAGACCAGCCTGGCCAACATGGCGAGACCCCACCTCTACTAAACATACAAAAATTAGCTGGGCATGGTGGCAGGCGCCTGTACTCCTAGCTTCTTGGGAGGTTGAGGCAGGAGAATGCTTGAACCCAGGAAGTGGAGGTTGCAGTGAGCTGAGATCGTGCCACTGCTCTACAGCCTGGTTGATAGAAGGAGACTCCATCACAAAAAAATAAAAAAGGGTGTTCAAAACATACCTTATTTTTGGTCCCGTTTCTTAGAGAAGCAATTGCTTGGAGAAGAATTTACTTAGAGAAGAAATTGCAAGCAAGAAATAAAGATTGTCCTTATCCTCTTTTTTTTTTTTTAGGGGATTTGTATTTTGAGAAAGCTGTGAATGGTTTCCTTGCTGATCTATTTACCAAGTGGAAGGTATGTTTTTCTTACACATTAAGTCTGATTGTGTAAACATTACTCAATACAGATTTTTTAAATGCACTCTTTTTGTTAAGTTGCCCTAAATTGAGCTATCCTAGCAAAAACCCAGACTTCGGATTTAAATTACGCTAATCTCAATTTATGAGAATTTATGAAAAGCACACAGCTAACATCACACTCAATGGTAAAACACTGAAATCTTTCCCTCAAGATCAGTAACAAGATAAGTATGCTTGCTTTTGCTGCTGGTATTCAACATTATACTAGAAGTTCTAGACAGACCACCTAGGTAAGCAAAAGAAATGAAAGGCATCCAAATTGAAAAAGAAGTAGAAATGTAACTATTCACAGATGATATGACCCTAACTGTAGAAAATCCTCAAAAATCCACAAAATAAGTATTAGAGCTAATACATTTAGCAAAGTTTCAAAATACAAAATCAATTGTGTTTCTGTATGCCAGCAATGAAAATCTGAAAAAAATAAAATATTTAGAATACTTTATCCCGGGAGCTGTAAGACGAGTACACTAAAATCTGTAAGACACTGTGAAAGAAGTTAATGAAGACCTAAGTAAATAGTAAGATAACCTGTATTCACAGATGGAAAGACTTAATATTGTGGCAGTATTTCCCAAAGCAATTTATAGTTTAATGCAGTTTCTGTCAGAATCCCAGTGCCTTTTTTTTTTTTTTTTGCAGAAATAGAAATGCTGATCCTACAATTCATGTGGAATTGCACGGGATCCTGACTAGCCAAAACAATCTTGTAAAAGGAGAACAAAGTTGGAAGACTCTTACTTCCTAATTTCAAAACTTAATAAAACCCACAATCATCAGAATAGTGTGATATTGGCATAAGGATAGATATATAGATCAGTGGAATATAACTGAAATCAACTGGTACATCTATGGTCAGTTGATTCTAGACAAGGGCATCGAGTTCATTTAATGAGGGAAAGAATATTCTTTTCAACAGATAGTTCTGGAACAACTGAATGTCCATGTGGAAAAGAATGAATTTGGACCCTTACCTCAGATCACGTATGAAATGTAACCAAAATGAATCCAAGACTTAAATATAAGTGCCATAATTGGCCGGGTACGGTGGCTTACACCTGTAATCCTAGCACTTTGGGAGGCTGAGGTAGGCAGATTAGTTGAGGTCAGATCAGGAGTTTAAGACCAGCCTGGCCAACATGATGAACCCCTGTCTCTACTAAAAATACAGAAATTAGCCGGGCATGGTGGTGGGTGCTTATAATCCCCTTAGGAGGCTGAGACAGGAGAATTGCATGAACCTAGGAGGCGGAGGTTGCAGTAAGCCAAGATTATGCCACTGCACTCCAGCCTGGGAGACAGAGTGAGACTCCATTTAAAAAAAGAAAAAAGCTAAAATTATAAAACTGAACCAGGTGTGTGGTGGCTCATGGGAGGCCGAGGTGGGTGGATTGCTTGAGCCCAGGAATTTTAGACCAGCCCCAGTAATATGGCAAATATTCTCTCCACAAAGAATATACAAACTTAGCTGGGTGTGGTGGCCAAAAAAAAAAAAAATTCTGTTTCCTTATTTTAAATAAAACTTTTTAAAAATAAGGAAACTCCAGCCTGTGGTCCAGGCTGGAGTGCAGTGGTGCAATCTCAGTTCACTGCAACCTTTGACTCCCCGCTTCAAGCAATTCTTCTGCCTCAACCTGCTGAGTAGCAGGGATTACAGGTGCCCGCTACTACACTCAGCTAATTTTTTGCACTTTTACTAGAGACAGAGTTTTACCACGTTGGCCAGGCTGGTCTCGAACTCCTGACCTCAGGCGATCTGCCTGCTTCGGCCTCCCAAAGCACTGGGATTACAGGTGTGAGCCACTACACCCAGACTAAAAAGTTTTATAATTTTTATTTATTTATTTACTTATTTACTTATTAATTAATTATAGAAATGGGGTTTCACCACGTTGGCCAGGCTGGTCTCAAACTCCTGACCTTAGGTGATCTGCCTTGGCTTCCCAAAGTGCTAGGATTACAGGCGTGAGCCAATGTGCCCAGCTTTTTTTTTTTTTTTTTTTGAGGCAGGGTCTCACCATCACCCAGGCTAGAGTGCAATGGAATGATCATAGCTCACTGCAGCTTTGACTTCCTGGGCTCCAACGATCTTCCTGCCTTAGCCTGAGTATCTGGGACTGCAGGTGTTTGCTACCATACCTGGCTAAATTTTAAATTTTTTTTTTTTTTTAGACGGAGTTTCGCTCTTGATACTCAGGCTGGAGTGCAATGGCGCGATCTCGGCTCACCGCAACCTCCACCTCCTGGGTTCAGGCAATTCTCCTGCCTCAGCCTCCTGAGTAGCTGGGATTACAGGCATGCGCCACCATGCCCAGCTAATTTTTTGTGGTTTTAGTAGAGATGGGGTTTCACCATGTTGACCAGGATGGTCTCGATCTTTTGACCTCGTGATCCACCCGCCTTGGCCTCCCAAAGTGCTGGGATTACAGGCTTGAGCCACCGTGCCCGGCCTTAAAAATTTTTTGTAGAGATGGAATTTTGCCAGGTTGCCCAGGTTGGTTTCAAACTCCTGAGCTCAAGCAGTCACCCACCTTGGCCTCCCAAATTGCTGGGATTACAGATGGAACCACCACGCCTGGCCAGGAAATTCCTGTGACCTTGAATTTGGCAGTGGTTTCTTAGATATAAAACCAAAAGCACAACATCTAAAGTAAAAGCAGATGAATCAGACTTCAAAATTAAAAACCTCTGTGCATCAACGGACATTACCAAAAAAGTGAAGGGGCCAGACGTATTGGCTCACATCTTTAATCCCAGCCCTTTGGAAGACTGGAGGTGGGAAAATCCTGTGAAGTCAAAAGTTCAAGAGTAGCCCAGGCAATGAAATGAAACTCTGTCTTTACAAAAATAAAAATAGAAAAAATATAGCTGGCTGTATTGGCAAATGCCTGTAGTCCCAATTACTCAAGAGGCTGAGGGTAGAGGATCCCTTGAGCACAGAAATTTGAGGTTACAATATAATTGTACCACTGCACTCCAACCTGGGTGACAGGACAGTGAGACATTGTCTCTTAAGAAACAAAACAAACAAAAAGAAACCCTACAGAATGGGAGAAAATATTTGCAAATTATCTTCTGATAAAAGTCTATTATCCAGAAAATATAGTTAGTAGAAGTTAGTAGAACTTCTCTAACTCAAGAATGAAAAGAAAAAACCCTAGTTGACAAATGGGCAAAGGCTGCCCCATTCTCCGTGATGTGATTATTTCACATTACATGCCTATATCAAAACATCTCATGTACCCCATGGTTAGAAACACCTAGTATGTGCCCATAAGAATTAAAAATAGGCCAGGTGCGGTAGCTCAAGCCTGTAATCTCAGCATTTTGGGAGGCTGAGGCGGGTGGATCACGAGGTCAAGAGATCGAGACCATCCTGGCCAACATGGTGAAACCCCGTCTCTACTAAAAATACAAAAAATTAGCTGGGCATGGTGGTGCTTGCCTGTAATCCCAGCTACTTGGGAGGCTGAGGCAGGATAATTGCCTGAACCCAGGAGGTGGAGGTTGCAGTGAGCCGAGATCATGCCATTGCACTCCAGCCTGGTTAACAAGAGCGAAACTCCGTCTCAAAAAAAAAAAAAAATAAATAATAATTAAAAAATAATTAAAATAAATTAAAAAAATAAAATGAAAACAAATGGGCAAAGGACTTAAATAGACTTTTTTTTTCGTAAATTTTACTTTAAGTTCTGGGGTATGTGTGCATTTCTTTAAAGAGTATATATAAATGGCCAAGAAGTACATGAAAAGTTGCTCAAGATCATTAGTCATTAGGAAAAATGCAAACTAATACCACAGTGAAATGCCACTTCACACCCACTAGGATGACTGTATTTTTTATTTTTATTTTTGAGACAGGGTCTTGCCATGTTGCCCAGGCTAGAGTGCAGTGGCACAATCATAGCTCACTGTAGCCTTGACCACCTGGGTTCAAGCCATCCTCCCTCCTCACCCTCCTGGGTAGCTAGGACTGCAGGCATGTGCCACTGTGCCTGGCTACTTTTTAAAAAGTTTTTTTTTAAACTTTTTAAAAAAGTTTAAAAAGTGGAGATAAGGTCTCGCTGTGTTATCCAGGCTGATCTTGAACTTCTGAGCTTAAGTGATCTTCCCACCTTGGCCTCCTAATGTCCTGAGATTACAGACATGAACTACAGTGCCTAGCCTGTATTCTTTTTTTTTTTTTTTTTTTTGAGACGGAGTCTTGCTCTATTACCCAGACTGGTGGTGCGATCTCAATCTTGGCTCACTGCAACCTCCGCCTCCCAGGTTTAAGCAATTCTTGTGCCTCAGCCTGCCAAGTAGCTGGGATTTCAGGTGTGCACCACCCTACCCCGCTAGTTTTTGTATTTTTAGTAGAGATGGGGTTTTACCATGTTGGCAAGGCTGGTCTTGAACTCCTGGCCTCAGTGATCTGCCCATGTTGGCCTTCCAAAGTGGTGGATTGATTATAGGTCTAGCCCATATTCTTGACAACATTATTCATATTAGCTAAAAAGTAGGACAACACAAATGACAAATGTTTGTCAGCTAAAGTATGGATAAATAAAATGTATATCCATACAAATAGTATTATTCTGCCATAAAGAGGAATGAAATACAACATATACTACAGCACAGGTGAATCTTGAACACATGCTAAATGAGAGAGGCTAGACATAGTGGATCAAATATAAATTATAAGATTTTATTTATATGAAATATCCAGAATAGGTAAATATATAGAGATTAGTGGTTGCCAGGGGCTAAGGGTAGGGAGTGACTGTTTAATCAGTTTGAGATTTCCTGGTGGGGTGATGAAAATGTTTTGGGTCTAAATAATGGTGATAGTTATATAACGTTTGAATGTATTAAATGTTACAATAGCAATATTTATGTTATATATATTTTGTCAGAGTTAAAAAATTATTTCATTAAATTATATCACCTTGATTTCACATGGAAACGTTTTGAAGAAAAAGTATTTATTTGAAGTTACATTATGTAGTGTAAAAGAGCAGAGTTTAGGAGAACTATCCAAGATGGCCGATCGCTAACATCTCGGGATTGCAGCTCTCAGTGAAAGCGCACAGAACTAGAGGACGCCACACTTTCAGACAAATTCTGGTCGCTCAGGAGCAGAAGATTTCCAGTGGAGGAGCCACACGGGTCACCAGCATGACTCTTGTGGCTGACGCAGCGGTTTCGCTGGCACCTCGGCGCGGCAGCTCTCGGAGCAGAGTAAACGGGGCTGGCTCCCCTTCTGACCGAGGTTTGGAGGAGCCACATGGGTCCCCAGCACGACTCCTGAAGCTGGCGCAGCGGTTGTGCCGGCACCTCGGCGCAGCAGCTCTCGGCGCAGAGTAAACGGGACTGGTTCCCCTTCTGACCGAGGTTTAGAGCTCCGGGAAGCCAGAGTCGCCTATTACGGACACAAGAAGGAAGCCAGACAGGAGAATCCTGGGCAGAAAAGCACCATCAGTCTTAACGCCACTGTTCTGGCCCTGGGAACTAAGAACTTGGACGTCGTCTACTCAAGAGACCTAATCTGAAAGTTGGTAATTTCAAAGACGACAGGAGGATACATTTACAATGATGGGAAGAAATCAGCATAAAAAGGCTGAGAATACTCAAAATCAGAACGCCTCTCCCTCTAAAGATGATCACAGTTCCACATCAACAATGGAACAAGGCTTGATGGAGAATGAGCGCATCCCAATAACAGAATCAGGCTTCAGGGTATGGATAATAAGAAACTTCCGTGAGTTAAAAGAACATGTTGTAGCCCAACGTAAAGAAACTAAGA
>JAPYYA010005511.1:0-10723 GCA_028533165.1 Leontopithecus rosalia | reverse complement strand
CAAAATCTCTGAGTACTTGCTTGTTTGCAAAGGATTTTATTTTTCCTTCACTTATGAAGCTCAGTTTGGCTGGATATGAAATTCTGGGTTGAAAATTCTTTTCTTTAAGGATGTTGAATATTGGCCCCCACTCTCTTCTGGCTTGTAGGGTTTCTGCCGAGAGATCTGCTGTGATTCTGATGGGCTTCCCTTTGTGGGTGACCCGACCTTTCTCTCTGGCTGCGCTTAGCATTTTCTCCTTCATTTCAACCCTGGTGAATCTGACAATTATGTGCCTTGGGGTTGCTCTTCTTGAGGAATATCTTTGTGGTGTTCTCTGTATTTCCTGGACTTGAATATTGGCCTGGCTTGCTAGGTTGGGGAAATTTTCCTGGATAATTTCCTGAAGAGTATTTTCCAGCTTGGATTCATTCTCTTCATCACATTCTGGTACACCTATGAAACGTAGGTTAGGTTTCTTCATGGAGTCCCACATGTCATGGAGACTTTGATCATTCCTTTTTGCAATTTTTTCTCTAATCTTGGTTTCTCATTTTATTTAATTGAGTTGATCTTCGATTTCTGATATCCTTTCTTCTGCTTGGTCAGTTTGGCTGTTGAAACTTGCGCATGCTTTGCGAAGTTCTCATGTTGTTTTTCAGCTCCTTCAATTCATTCATATTCCTCTCCAAGTTGTCCATTCTTGTTATCATTTTCTTGTATCTTTTTTTCAAATCTTTTTTCAATGTTCTTACTTTCTTTGCATTGATTTAGAATATGCTCTTTTAGCTCACAGAAGTTTCTCATTACCCACCTTCTGAAGTCTGATTCCGTCATTTCATCACTCTCATTCTCCGTCCAGCTTTGTTCTCTTGCTGGTGAGGAGTTTTGGTCCTTTGTAGGAGGTGAGGTGTTTTGGTTTCAGGTGTTTTCCTCCTTTTTGCGCTGGTTTCTTCCCATCTTTGTGGGTTTACACACCTCTCTGAGTAGTTGCTGACTTTTCTATTGGATCTCTGAGTGGACGCACAGATTGTTGATGATGAAGTATTTCTGTTACTTAGTTTTCCTTCTAACAGTCTAGCCCCTCTGCTGTAAGACTGCTGAGGTGCACTCTGGGCCCTGCCTGCCTGGGGTACACCTGTAGCAGCTGCAGAACAGTGAGGGATGCTACCAGTTTCTTCTTCTATCTTTGTCCCAGAATGATGCCCGCCAAATGTCAGTCTGATCAGTCCGTTTTGAGGTGACTCTTTGGAGTTACAGGGGTCAGGGAGCTGCTTGAGGAGACAGTCTGTAGTTTATAGGAACTGAAGTGCTGAGCTGTGAGCTCTATTGTTCATTCAGGGCTGTTAGGCAGGTACATTTATGTCTGCTGCAGCAGAACTTATAAAAACCCCCTTGTTTTCCTCAGATGCTCTGTCTTGGGGAGTTAGGGCTTTCTTTATGAGTATCCGTTGCACTGTCCTGCCCAGCTAGGAGGCAGTCTCGTCACTATTTGCCTGCCGAGCCTCTGCCCTGCTGCCATGGGGTCCACTCTGCAGTCGTGGGCTCCACCCTGTTGCCATGGGCTCTGCCCTGCTGCTGAGTGTAATTCCCTGTAGTCCTGTTTATATGGGTGCCTCTGTATTGGCAGAGTCTCTCCGTTATGGCGGGTTGCCTCAGCAACGGCAGGCTGCATCAGCAATGGGAGTGTGCCTCAGTAATGGCAGATGCCCCTCCCCCACCGAGCTGCACCGTTCTGGGTTCAGCTGTGCCCGCAGTGAAACTCTCAACCCCAAGCATATTGAATCACCGTTTTGTTTGTACCTGTGGGGATGGGACTTGCCGAGCCTGATCACCTGGCTCCCTGCCTCAGAGCCCTTTTTTTTTTATGTTGAACGGTTGACTCCCTCCCTGGTGTTTCAGTTGCCTGCTGATAGGGCACCGGGATCTGTGTGATTTCCCATGCAGTGACCCACTGCGCTGGCTCAAACGTCGCTTCCCGGGAATCTCCTGGTCTGGCTCACTGTCCAAGTCCCATTTAATCAGATGGATATGCTAATCTGCCCTCCCAAATCTCAGATTGCCTGTTTAACAGGGCACCCAGACCAGTGTGTTTTGTGTGGAGTGCCGCTGCACTGTGGCACCAGCTGAAATGGCCACGCCAGCCAAAACAGCTGCACTGGTGTCCCATGTCTTTCTTACACCTGGGAATTTCCCCATTTTGTGGGCAACAAAGATCCATCTGGAAATGCGGCTTGGACTCACCCTCTGTGCCTTCACTGAGAGCTGCAATCCTGAGTTGCTCCTACCGCGCCATCTTCCCGCTGCTAAGTCCAGTAGTTTTATTTTTAGTTATTTGATATATTTCCATACTGCTTTCCACAGAGGTTTTCACGTCAAGTCATGGAATCAACCTGTGTCCACTAATAGATGATTGGATAAAGAAAATGTGATATCTGTATCTGTATTTATATCCATCTATATCAAATTATACATATATATATATATCAAGACTATATGTACTATATAGATATATATGTAGTTATATAATATTCCATTGTATGTGCGTGTGTGTGTGTGTGTGTGTGTTTATTTAGACACACAAAAAGTGAAACAATGTTTTATGTAGCAACATAGATAGAACTGGAGGCCATCATCTTAAATGAAACAACTTGGGAACAGAAAGTCAAATACCACATATTTGGCTGGGCACGGGGGCTCAAGCCTGTAATCCCAGCACTTTGGGAGGCCGAGGCAGGTGGATCACGAGGTTGAGAGAACGAGACCAACCTGGTCAACATGGTGAAACCCTGTCTCTACTAAAAATACAAAAAATTAGCTGGGCATGGTGGCGCATGCCTGTAATCCCAGCTACTCAGGAGGCTGAGGCAGGAGAATTGCCTGAACCCAGGAGGCAGAGGTTGCTGTGAGCCGAGATTGCGCCATTGCACTCCAGCCTGGGTAATAAGAGTGAAACTCCGTCTCAAAAAAAAAAGCCACATATTTTTGTTTATAAGTGGGAGCTTATGTGTATATGTGAACACAGAGTGCGGAATAGGAATAATATACATCAGAGACTCAGAGTGTGGGAAGGGAGTGAGGGATGGGAAATTACCTGATGGAAACAATGTATACTATTTGGATGATGGCTATCCTAAAAGTCCAGACTTTACTATTGCACAATGTATTTATGTAACAAAATGCACCTTTATCCCTTAAATTTACACCAAAATAACATTTTTCACACATGCACACACACATACCCCAAAATCTACAGAAATATTACAGAAAAATACTATGTGTAAAATTATAACATTCATAGAAATTACAGGAAAAGAATTCTTTTTGTGAGAACTATTGCTGGATCAGCTGGCGATTGTTGCAGTGATTCTGCATAAAAAATGCTGACAAAAGTTTGGTGGCATTCGACAATACTCATTTGCTCCTTAATCATGGACATGCAGGTCTGCTGGATTGACTGCCTCAAGCAGTGACTTGTGGATTTCGCTCTTACCATTTCATTCTGGAGTGCAGGGTGAAGGGGCAGCAAGTACCTTGATCATGTTCTTTTTATTTTAGAGGTTGGATTCTCCCAGAAGAATATGCAAAAACATGTTCAACTTCCCAAGGCCCAGGCTTGATATTGGCAGACAGTTTCCCTTGTGCTTACATGGCTTTGGCCAGAGAAAGTTATTTGTTTCAATTCAACCTACAAAAAAAAGGCGGGGGGGATATATGAATATTTGCTAAACCATAACCTAATCTACAGCACTGGCAAAATAGATATTCTAAAGAGAGATACATTTGTTTCTTTCCTGGTGGATTAGTATTTTGCAAAGTTATGTGCTTCTTTGACCAGTAACTTCATTTTTTAACTTACAGGATTTTTTTGACCTCTTCCATGTATTATTTTTAACTTCTCATTGAATTTAAATGATTTCTTGATGTGATTGTCTGAATTCAATTGCCTTAAAGGCATCTAACATATTTTTCCTTCTCATTTAGCATTGCCAGATGAAATATAGGACAGAGTCAATTTTGAATTTTAGATAAATGATGAATAAATTTCTAGTAAAAGTATGTCATGGAAATTGTGTTCTGTATTTGAAATTCAAATTTAAGTAGGTATCTGTATTTTTATATGACAAATAAGGCAACCGTACTCTCATTTGACTGGTTTATTTGAACAACATCCTTTGGATTACTTAATAAGTTCTTACTCTGTGCCAGATACATCCAAGTATACAGAGAGTATAATTTCCTGACTCCAATAATACTTGTAGTAAACTCTTTGAAGACTTAAGTATTTTATGTTATTGGAACACATCAGGGGACATGTAAGGGTGAGAAGTTTAGGAAAGACGTTTGTTTTATTTTTATTTTTTTGGTGTAGGTAAGTAATACAACTAACAGGACAAATTAAATATCAATTAAAACATGTGCATGGACCTCAGAAACAATTCAGCTATCCGTGGAAGTAAAAAAGAATGTGGTTTCTGCTATATAAGTAACTACCGCATGCTTATATGCAAGGATATTTGGTTACCTAATTGTTATAAAGAAAGTTGCTTTTTTAAATTGCCATGGTTGAAGTAGTTGCTTGACTGAATTATAGAAAACTCAATTTCTCTTTCTATTTATTTTTCTTCATTGTCATTGCTGTCTTTTTACATTACAGTTTTGATTACTATTACTATTAAACTCTGATGTTACTCAAAATATTTTGAAAATCATTTTAATAAACATTATTTAATTGAACTATTCAACAACTCTGTGAAGAGCAGAGAAGAGTACCTTTATTAACATTTTCTGTTGAATAAATCATCAGTCCAGAGAACCTAAAGAATGGACTTTTATTCATAAAACTAGTGTGTCTTAAGGTCTTGATTTTAACTTAGATCTTCTGACACCATTGGCATTGTCCTTTATGTTACATTATAATGCCTGAATTCCTCTTCATAATCTCACAGTATCATAGTTCCATAAATGTGAATTATTTTAATTTTAGGATATTAGGCAGTATGGAGAATGGACCAATATTTCTTTTCTTGAATTTAGTTTGGGACACCAAATACAGTATGCAGCACTCATCAAAATAATTGGACTTTTATTATTCTCAGCTGTCAATTTCAAAGCAGCTTAGTTGAAACAAATTTAGAAATGGAGAGAAAGGGTATGCGATCTCACCAAATTTAATTCTTACTGAGCCAGGATTATTATATTTTACCATCTCCACTGCAGTTTTATTCTCCTTCTGGATTTTTGTCTAATATATTTTATAATACATAGAATTTAGATCTAAAGAAATTACCAGAAGACTACCTGTAAAAACCAATTTTGAGTGGGCTATGACATATTATCATAAAATTTCATTTTAATTGTTATCTGCTTTTAAATAAAATTGAGTTTTCTAATTTACAGAAGTAAAATCTAGAAATGTTATCTAATGTATTCAATATTCAGAGTGTATAACCTGATTTAATCAGTTGTGAGTGCTAGACACTTATATGAATGAACTGCACATATGTAATCAACAATGTATTATCTGTAATTTAGTTAAATGCCAAAATGAGTTTAGTTTATCCTGCAATGTTGAAGATGTTTATAACTCACTTTGAAATAAATTCTTCTTTACTATGCACAGAATTGTGGAAAACTAGATTTTGGTGCACAATATGACACCTTTTTTCAGGATTATTTAGTTAAAAGAGCTTAAATTATTTGGAGTACTGCGTAGTACATCTATAAATTAAATTGGTTACTTTACCAATAGCATACATATTTTTAAATTGCATTTTAGGTTTGGGGTACATGTGAAGAACATGCAAGATAGTTGTATAGGTACACACGTGGCAGTGTGATTTGCTGCCTTCCTCCCCTTCACCTTGTATCTGGCATTTCTCCCCATACAGCATACATTTAATTGAAATGGCTTAGCCCTATTATATTCATTTGGATTTCATTTAATTTATTTTCTTTATTACTCTCTCTCTCCCCCCCCTCCCCGCTTTCCCTTTTTATCTTCTAAGAGTAGGGTTTTAAAACATGAATGACTGACCACATTGGGAGTCCATTGTGAGTTGGTTAAAATTATTAATTCAGTATTAGTTTTTTTAAATGTTTTGGATGGCAATGTACCCATATGAAACTGGAAAAATTAGAAAATTGAGTAGGTCTCCATCTTGAGTAAATACAAATGTCTGTTAAGATCTAGCCTTTTAACGTTAGCACAATCACTGTCCTCACAATATTGAGATAGAGCAAATTCATTTCTCATGGTATTTACGATACTAGTCATTAGCATTAACTTTACAAAGGGTTGATTCATTTTGTAAAAAATTTATTTTGTACATGATTCACTCATGTACAAAATGTTATGGGCTTCTCTAATATTCAAAGCACAATGGGAAACATTGCAAGAAAACTAAAATAAATAGAATATAATATTTAATCCACAAAATTTATATTCAGTATAACAGTAAGGGTCTCTAGAACTTGAAAACTTGGAAAAAGACCAAATGTGCTGAAAATAATTATAGAGTTGGAGGAAGGAACTTAGTGGGAAGACAATATATATATATGATGTAGCCCAGTTAAAAACATGTGCATCATTTTACATTTCGTTGATAATATTTCATGAAGTAAAGAAACAGCAATGCTAATCATAACAAAATTTCATGTATTTTGAGATATTAGACTATTGATTTAAGAAACTGTCAGTTTTTGTTTGTGTTCCAATTGCTGAGGTCTTAGCTATAAATTATTTCCACAAGGTTGCTGTCCAGGATGATATTTCTTAGTGTTTTTCTAGTATTTTTATAGTTTGAATTTATGTCACATTTAAATCTTTGGTCCATCTTGAGCTAACTTTTGTATATGGTAAAATGTAGAGGTCCAGTTTTTTTCTTCTGCATTTGGCTAGCCAGTTACCCCAGTAGCATTTATTGAATAAGAAGCCCTTTCCCCATTGCTGGTTTTTGTCAACTTTGTCAAAGATCAGATGGCTGTAAGTGTGTGGTTTTATTTCTGGGTTCTTTATTCTGTTCCATTGGTCTGTGTCTGCTTGTGTACCAGTGCCATGCTATTTTGGTTACTGTAGCATTTAGAGTAGTTTAAAGTCAGATTAATCTTCACTGCAGATCAACAGAGTAAACAGGAACCCAACAGAATGAGAGAAAACATTTGCAAACTCTACATCTGACAAAAGTCTAATATCTAGCATCTATTAAAAACTCGAACAACTTTACAAGAAAAAAAATCCCATTAAAAAGTGGGCAAAGAACATAAATAGACACTTTCCAAAGAAAACACATTTGGCCAACAGGCATATGGAAGAAAGCTCAACATCACTGATCATTAGAGAAATGCAAATCAAAGCCACCAGTCATAATGGCTATTATTAAAAAGTCCCAAAATAACAGGTGCTGGCGAGGTTGCAGAGAAAAAGAATCTCCTATACACTGTTCATGGGAGTGTAAATTAATTCAACTGTTTTGGAAAACAGTGTGGCAATTCCTCAAATATCTAAAAACAGAACTACCATTTGACCCAGCAATCCTATTACTGGGTATGTACCCAAAGAAATAGATATCATTATATCAAAAAGACACATGCATGTGTATGTTCCTTACAGCACTCTTCACAATAGCAAAAACATAGAATGAAACTAAATGCACATCAACAGTAAACTGGATAAAAAATGTGGAAGATATTCACCACAGAATACTACACAGCCATAATAAAGAATAAAATTATGTCCTTTGCAGCAAAATAGATGCAGATGGAGGCCATTATCTGAAACAAATTAACACAGGAACAGAAAACCATATACTGCATGTTCTCCCTTGTAAGTGGTAGCTAAATATTGGGTACATGTGGACATAAAGATGGGAACAATAGACACTGTGAACTCCAAAAGGGGACTGTGAGGGGGAAGGGTGGAATAACTACCTGTTGTGTGTTATGCTCACTACCTGGGTGATGGGTGTCATCATACCTCTGCATCATAAAATATGCCCATGTTACAAACCTGCATATATTTCCTGAATCCAAAGTGAAAGTTGAAATTATGTAAAAAAGAAATATTGACATTTCTTTTTGATGATTTTGATATTAAAATTAACTAAACTTTATTTTTGACCTATTTTGGGTTTACTGAATAATCGAGCAGAAAATACAGTGAATTCTCATATTACCTCCCATCCTAACCATTCTTCTCCCATCCTGGATCCTGGCACAAACACCATATCTGTAGTCAGACATTTTGGGAGGTGTAAGAGAGATTAATTTAAATACCATTCTATGACTTTATGTCATTCTATAAAAATTTGTGATATCATTTGAAAATACAGATAATGAAGAATAAATACAAAGTAATTTATATAAGAAATCCTCTCTTATTTTCAAACAGTTTACCTTGGCATTATGTACTTACATGCTGACTGTGACACCAAGAAGCTACTATTTGTGTGGATTTTACTGAAACTTTGTTATATGGTTGTAAGAAAAGAGAACTCAAAATAATGTGTGCCATACTTGTACTCCATCAAATGGAAGTTTTCTGAATAGAATAACTGATATAACAAAGTGCTGTCACCTACAATATTAAAAACTTAATGAGGGGGGTGGCCGAGTTGGCCAAGTAGAAGCAGCTAGCATACACTGCTCTCACAGAGAGGAACAGTAATGACAGGAAAATACAATAACTTCAACTGAAACATTCAAGTTTGCACTTTGCAATTAATCAGGGAAAAAACTCAACCCATGGAAAATAGAGAAAAGCAAGTCAGGATGATAGCCCATCTGGGAGTGACACAGAGCTGCAGAAACTTCCCACAGACCCAGGGAAGCTGTTAATGAATAAGCAACCCTGGGAACCCACATTTTTCTCACAGATCTTTGCATCCCTGAGGGGATTGCAAAGAGATCTCCTCATAAACCCACTCCAGAGGGCTTTCACTCTGACTCACAGAGGAATGTAAAGTTTTCACAGAGAAGCCACTCAGGCACAAATGGAGAGCCCAGAAGCCTTAGATATCAAGACTGTCCAGGCTACCTGACAAGAACAGCTGAAACTCTGGCAAAGAAGGAGATTAGACTGCTTGTATATACTCCTAGAGAAGGGGTTGAACCCAGGGGTCTCAGCAGCACAGTCTGCAGGCCCCACTTCTGCAGCATGTCACAGAATAAGAACCACTGGCTTGGAACTCCAGCCAGTCACCAGTAGTTGCATTACACCTCCCTGATAAGGAATGACCAGGAGGAGGGGCAACTGCCATGTTTACTATTTGAACAAGTTAGTCATTCTGGCCTTCAGGCTTTGAAGAGTTCAGGTGACCAGAGGCTGGAGTGGTCCCACAGCAAAGCACAGCTGCTCTATAAAAATGTGTCCAGAGTGCTATTTTAAGTGGGTCCCCATTTCTGTTCCTCCTCACTGGGTAGGACATTCTCCAGCTACCCCCAGTGTCTTAGTTCACCCTCACAGTGCTAATAAAGACATACCTGAGACTAGGTAATTTATAAAGGAAAGAAGTTTGTAAAGTTCTGCAGGGCTGGGGGACACTCAGGAAACTTACAATCATGTCAGAAGGGGAAGCAAATACTTTCTTCTTCACATGGTGACAAGAAAGAGAAGAATGAGAGAAGTGCAGAGCAAATGGGGGGAAAAGCCTCTCACAAAACCATCAGATCTCATGAGGTATCACTCAATATCATAAGTGAGAACAGCATGGGGGAACCATCCCCCCATAATTCAGTCACCTCCCATGAAGTCCCTCTCCTAATACATGGATTAAAAAGATACAAAAAGGAATTACATAACTGTATAGGGTTCAATTCAACAATAAGTCCTAACCATCCTAAATATGCATATGCACCCAACAGAGGAGTAACCAGATTCATAAGGCAAGTTTAACTTAGAGACTTACAAAGAAACATAAACTTCACACAAAAAAATAAGAGACTTCAATATTCCACTGACAGTATTAGACATATCATAGAGGCAGAAAATTATTAAAGATATTCAGAACCTGAATTCAACATTGGACTAAGATGATCTGATTGACCTCTGCAGAACTCTCCACCCAAAAACAACAGAATATACATTCTTCTGTATAGAATATGTGCTTGTGTTGCATACTCTAAATTTGACCACATAATTAGACGTTAAACAATCCACAGCAAATGTAGAAGTAAAATTATACCAAACGGACTCTAAGACCACAGTGCAATAAAAATACTAGTCAAGTCTAAGAAAATAACTCAAAATTATGCAATTATATGAAATTAATCATATGGATTATGATTATGATTATGAAACGTGATCCAAGATGGCTGATCGCTGACAGCTCGGGATTGTAGCTCCCGGTGAAAGCCCAGAGAACGAGAGGACGCCACACTTTCGGGCGAATTTTCGTCACTCACGGACCAGAGGATTCCCAGTGGAGGGGCCCCACGGGTCGCCAGCGTGACTCTTGTGGCCGGCGCAGCAGTTTTGCCGGCGTCTCAGTGTGGCAGCTCTTCGTGTGGAGTGGACCGGCTTGGTTCCCCTACTGACTAATGCTTGGAGCTCCGGGAAGGCAGAGCCGCTTGTTATGGACTCAAGAAGGAAGCCAGACCGGAGATTCCCAGGCAGAGGAGCACCATTAGCCTTATTACTGCTGTTTTGGCCGGCGCAGTGGGTTGCTCGGATTCCAGCACTGGGAATCAATAAACTGGGCGTCCACTCAGAAACCTAATTAGAAAGGTGGTAACTGTAAAGATGACA
>JAPYYA010005510.1:0-10724 GCA_028533165.1 Leontopithecus rosalia | reverse complement strand
AAACCGGTTTTTTTCCTCAGATGCTCTGTCTCGGGGAGTTAGGGCTTTATTTGTGAGTATCCGTTGTGCTGTCCTGCCCAGGTAGGAGGCAGTCTAGTTACTATTTGGGTGCCGAGGCTCCACCCTGCTGGCGTGAGGTTTGCCCTTTTGCTGTGGGCTCCATCCTGCTGTTTTGGGCTCCGCCCTACTGACGTAGGCTCCACCCTGCTGATGTGGGCTCTGCCCTGTAGGTGGAGTCTCTCTATTATTGTGGGTTGCCTTGGCAATGGCTGACTGCGTCAGCAGTGTGTGGGTACCTCAGTAGGGGCCGAAGCTCTTGGCAATGGCGGACACCCCTCCCCCACCGAGCTGCACAGTCATGTGTTCAGCTCTTCCTGTAGTGGAACTCTCAACCCCCAGCACTCTGAATCGCTTTATTGCTTGTCCCTGTGGGGATGGGACCCGTCAAGCCTGATCACTTGGTTCCCTGCCTCCGAGCCTTTTTGCTTTTTTCTCTTTTTAAGTTGTAGTGTTGACTCTCTCCCAGGTGCCTCAGTCGCTGGCCGAACGGGCCCTGGGATCTGTGTTATTTCCTGGGCAGCCACCCGCTGCGCTGGTTCACAATTCACCTCCCAGAAATCTCCTGGTCTAGTTCACCATCCAAAACCTGTTCATTCAGATGAACTTAGCAATCTGCCCTCCCAAGTCTCAAATTGTCGGTTTAACAGGGCGCCCAGACCCGTGTGTTTTGTGCGCCGGCCGCTACAGCGGCACTGGCTGCCTGGCTGTGCCAGCGGAGAGCGCTGCGCTTGAGTTCTGAGTGCCTTTTACACCTGGGCTTTTTCCCCGTTCTTTGGGCTATAAGGATCCGTCTGAAAATGCGGTGTTTGATTACCCTCTGCGTCTTGACTGAGAGCTGCAGTGGTGAGTTGCTTCTAGAGCGCCATCTTCCTCCCCCTCCCGAAGAGTTGTTTCTAGGAAACTGACTAACAGATGTAAAAGATGAGAAAAGTGCATGTGTTAATTCAAAATGGAAAAACATCTCTAAAAGGGGTGATAAAGTAGCAAAAATATGTTTGGTGAGGTTAAAGAATTATATTAATAGAAGAATCAATTCCCATCATGCTCCATTCAGGTGATTGTCTATTGAAGACTGAAACCACTGAGGGACAGTATGTAAGTGCTACCCTAGTGATTAAGTGGGCGAGGCCCTGAAATTATCAGCTTAGCAGAACTGTAATGGGCAGGGGAAGGAAAGTTCCACAGGGATGTGTTCCTAGGTACACAGAAACAGTATCTATGACTACATGCCATTGCCTAGCTCTTTAGCATGCTTGCATTTATGTGCACACACACACATTCTTACTATTCTTTTCACCCTCATTTATGAATGATTGTTAGGATGACTTTAATTTTGAGAATTGTTATTGTGTATTGTATTATACCATTTAGTGTTGTAGATGAAAGTTTGATTCTTCCTAACATATTTTCTTTGTAGTTTGTTTTTGTTATTTAGAAGCTATTCAAATTTCTTTTTAGACTTAGAAAATATGTATTTTTAGAAATAGATATTTAAAAAATACATATTTTCTAGGCTATTCATACAAATAAGTTTTATTCTCTCAAATAATTTGCCCTGTTTCAGTTAGTTCTTTTCATCTGAAGACTCAAGTTTTTCTTTTGTTCAGGAACATTAAATGTCATTTTATTTTTAATAATTCTTCTCTTTTGTCTGTTCTTTTAATAATTTTGCGTCTGTCCTCCATGCCTTGTATTTTTTTTAAAGCATAATTTTAATTTTTAAATATTTCAATATTGCTTCTTTGGAGAAGTACTTGAATTAGTCCCTAACATTCCAGTTAGTAGCATCTATTTTGCTGTTCTATCACTCTCTTGATATTTTTATTTTGTCAACAATGTTTTATGTTTTCATATAATATTAGTAATTTTCAGAGAGTTCTCTTAAAATGACAGTTTATGCATATTTATTTTACTAAAATTTCACTGCACATTAGAAAACTGTTTTCAGTTTCTCAGATTTATTCTCTTAGTGGGAGTCATTTGCTCAGCCTCCTCTTTTGAGCTGGGATTCTTTCTTCTCATAAACTCACTCATATTTCTAATTATCTTCTGATTATTATAAACAAATATCTTGATAATCAGTGTTAGCAACTGGTGTATATATTTTATTTTTGGCAAAAATATTCATTAGTAATTATTTTAAGAGCATATCCTGCTGGGAAGAGAAGGGAGAAGGGGAATAAAAAGAAGTTGATTAAGGAGTATAAAAAGACACTTAGATAGAAGAAATAAGTTCTAGTATTTGGTGGTTTAGTAGGAAAACTATAGGTAACAATACTTTATTGCATATTTTAAAAGAACTAGAAGATTTGAAATGTTTTTAACACCAAGAAAAGGTACATGTTTGAGGTGATGAATATCTCAGTTACCCTTATTTGATCATTGCACATTGTATAAGGGTATCAAAATATCACATGCACCCCCAAAATATATTCAACTAATATATATCAATAAAATACATGGAGTATATTTTGACTATAAATACAGAAAAAGCATTATAATAATAGATAATTAGACACGCTTCACATTTTAAAAACAGAGTCATCATTTGAAATGATTCTAGACAGAAGAAAAATTCATTAATTTGACGATTGACATTTTCTTTTTTGGTTTTAAGTTTATTAGATTAAAAAAATTCAAAAATATCCAAGCACAGTTTGTCAGTTAGAAAATAAAAACCATAACTAAAACCTGTAAGATTGCTGGAATATAATATTGAATAAGAATTAGATGAGGCCAGGTGCAGTGGCTCACGCTGGTAGTCCCACCACTTTGGGAGGCCGAGGCAGGTGGATCATAATGTCAGGAGTTCAAGACTAGCCTGGCCAAGATGGTAAAACTTCGTCCCTACTAAAAACACACACACACACACACACACACACACACACAAATTAGTTGGGTATGGTGGCATGCACCTGTAATCCCAGATACTTGAGAAGCTGAGGCAGAGAATTGCTTCAACTCAGGAGGTGGAGGTTTCAGTGAGCTGAGATCGCCTCTATGTACTCCAGCCTGGGCAACAGAGTGAGACTGTCTCAAAAAGAAGAAAAAAAGAATTAGATGAATTTTATTTTAAATATTTACAATTGAATTTTTAAATCATTTATTGTAAATTGAAGATTGTGGTAAAAATAGAGCTAGTAAAGTATTTAAAAACGTGGAAAATAAACTTTTAAGAGATGAGGCATAGTAGTATAGTGCAGATTTCCTCAAACTGTTTCTCTTGGAACACTGAAGCATTTTATGTTGCAAGCAATTTATGTAGACACAGATTTGGCTTCAGATACCTTTGTTACTTACTGTTTATTTGCTCTTAGGAGAGTTACGTAAGCACTCTCAATCTCACGTTTTCTAATGTCTAAAATGACACCAATCAAATTTTCAAACCCACATAAAATTCAGGCAGCATCATTAGATGAGTAAAGGATGTGGCAAAAACCAGCACAATGTGGTGAAGACTGTGGTAAAGTGGAGAACAAAGGTATCAGCAACTACCTGGCTCCAGCCCGTGATTACTACATGAGAACACAGCCTAGTGTTGCCAGATCTTCTAATACTGATGTGCAATATTTAAAACTGGTGGATAATTCCAAATATTTAAAAATATTGTGTGTGCTGAACAATACGTGTCTGTAAACCAGATCCACTGTATAGATGAGCCATTTTTAATCCCTGGATTAGCTGATCTCTAATCAACCTTCAAATACTGACATTTTGTGATTCTATAGGGATATAGAACAATTAGAATATTAAGTCAGGGCCACCTATTAACAACTTTGGTATATTGTTGCTGCCTGAATAACATACTGTATTTTTATATAGAAAAAGGCCATCTGTTTTTGAATTATTATTAAGGCATACGAACTATTTTCAGCTGTTGAGAAATAGCTGTTGAGAAAGAAATAGGGCTTTGAAGACTCTAGTCTATATACGAGAAAGCTTTTAGGAAACTTGTAAGTAGAGCTTTTATGAAATGTTAATGTACAAGAGTGGTAGGTGGTTAGGAATCAACACTATGAACCCCAGTGGGGTAGTAACTGGACTAGATTTATGGGAGTCAACTTAATCACCAAGAGTATTGCTAAAATGATGGTAAAAGCCTATATGAGGATCCAGTTATCAGCCAATGACCTGATCTAGGAGTTAAAAGCTTATATGGATCTTATGGAAGCCTGCCAATACTTGTCCCCATAAGACATGATAAAACTCTGACAGTAAACTACTCCTGAGAGTTGGTATTAAATTAGAAAGGCGGCAGGTACTTTCTGCTGTTTTCAGATATCCAGGCACAGCTTTCTAATATACGGCTAAGAAGCCAGAAAACATAAGTTCTATTTAAGTCTCTTCAACACTTCATTTTTTCCTCTCTCTGCTGTTATGTAATTCAGAGATATGGAAATATTCATGTCTGATATGCTCATTCAGTGTGCTACAACTTTCTTATAATTAATGTAACACAGGTGTAGTTTGAAGAACGATAATGTCCTTCTAGGAAATATGTATATAAGTACTTGTTCTTTAGTCAGAGATAGTTTTTGTTCTTAAAACTTGGAAAGCTGGCCAGTCTAACTTGCGTGTAATAAGGAGACAATGTTATTTTTCTTCTTCTTATTTTTTTAATTGTTATTTTAAGTTCAGGGGTATGAGTGCAGGTTTGCTACATAGGTAAACTTGTGTCATAAGGGTTTGTTGTACAGATTATTTCATCACCCAGATACTAAGCCTAGTACCCATTGGTTATTCTTCCTGATCTTCCTCCTCCCACACTTCACCCACCCCCATCCAAAAGGCTCCAGTGTGTGTTGTTCCCCTCTATGTGTCCATGTGCTCTCATCATTCAGCTCCCACTTGTAAGTGAGAACGTGTGGTGTCTGGTTTTCTGTTCCTGTGTTAGTTTGTTAAGGATAGTGGTCTCCAATACCATCCATGTCCCTGCAAAGGACCTGATCTTGTTCTTTTTAATGGATGCATATATTTCCTCTGTGTGTGTGTGTGTGTGTGTGTGTGTGTGTGTGTGTTTGTGTGTGTATCACATTTTCTTTATTCAGTCTTTCATTGATGGGCATTTAGGTTGATTTCATGTCTTTGCTATTGTGAATAGTGCTGCAATAAACAGATATGTGCATGTCTCTTTATAATAGAATGATTTATATTCCTTTGGGTATATACCCAGCAATGGGATTGCTGGGTGGAATAGTATTTCTGTCTTTGGGTCTTTGAGGAATCACCTCACTGTCTTCCACAATGGCTGAACTAATTTACACTCCCATCAACAGCATAAAAACATTCCTTTTTTTCCCCACAATCTCACCACATCTGTTGTTTTATGACTTTTTAATAATAGCCATTCTGTCGGGTGTGAGATGGTATTTCATTGTGGTTTTGATTTGCATTTCTCTAATGATCAGTGATGTTGAGCTCTATGTTGGTCAGGCTGGTTTTGAACTCCTGACCTCAGGTGATCCGTCTGCCTCAGCCTCCCAACGTACTGGGATTACAGGCATGAGCCACCGTGCCTGGCCGTATTCTTCAAAGCACTCACCAGGATTATTTTTGCTTAGAAGGGTCTTTATTTAGGAAAATAATTATCTTTGTAATAGAGATGGTAGAACGTGGTATGTCCAAGGCAATGGGAGAAGAGGCTGTGAAGGACAGAGTGGGAAGAGGAAGGGAACAAAGGGTAGAAAACTGAAGTTGCATAATGTGAATCCTCCCAAAATCTTTAGGAAAGTCTGATAAACTCACAAATTCTTTTTCATTAAAATTTTAATGATTTCAAGTTATAGTAAATATATATAGTATAAGATTTCCCATATTAACTATAATTAGGTGTATAGTTCAGTGGCATTAAATAACTTCATATTGTGGTACAGCCCTCACCACATCCAGAATTTTTGTCTTCCCATATTGAAACTCCATGCCCATTATCTCTCCACTTTCCCCTCCCCACAGCCATTGTAAACCACCATTCTACTTTCTATCGCCAGGAATCTGACAACTTTAGGTACCTTATATAAGGGAAATCATATAATATGTCATTTGTGACGAATTCTTACTGAGATTGTTTTGAGCTGTGGAAAACAATGAAAGGGCTGAATTTCATGAGGAACAACATGGCTGGATCAGAGGACACTGAGACAGACATGGCTCCAGGTATATAAAACAGAGGCTTCTACTCACTTCAGGCTGACGGTGTCTTACCATAAATCTTTCCTTTTGTCTCTGGAGCTCCTCTGATATGTTAGGGATGCCCTTGGAGAGTTCACTTTGTCCATGTACATTGGTTTGTAAGTGTGAGAAAGTCAGATTCTTTGGGAGTTGACACGCTGTCTAACAATAAACAGTGAGAGCGTATGCATATGTACTTCTGTTTTTCATTCTTCCAGCAGGTAGTTTTGAGAAGTGTTCTGTACACTTTTTTGAAGTCCATGTAGAATAGAGGCCCCTGCATCCATAATGGCAATCTCAATAACACATCTTACCATGGGTTCTTCCTGCTTTCCTGCCTCACTCTTCTCACTTCTGCTCACTGGGTTTGCTTCCTAAGTATGCTACTTACTCACAGGTCTTGTCATAGACTCTACTTTTCCAGGAGGCTACTCTGAGACAGCCTGGCTTATGTCAGGTGTTTATCCATTTGTTATAATTAAAATTGTGTCCCTTCCTCCTAAATAAGTTGAAGTTCTAGCTCTCAGGACCTCAGAATGAGACCTTATTTAGAAATAGAGCTGTTACAAGTCTAAGTAGTTAAGGTGAGGTCATGTTTTAGAGGGTTGAACCCTAAATCTAATTTGACTGATGTCTTCATAAGAAGAGAAGAGACACAGAGCCACAGACACATGAAGAGAGAGTGACAGATTATGACAGAGGCCGAGATTTAAGAGCTATAGTTGCAAGCCAAGAAACGCCAAGGATTGCCAGCAACCACCAGAAGCTACAAAGAGGCAAAGAAGAATTTTCTGTTGCAGGCCTCAGAAAAAGCATGGCCATTCTGACATTTTGGTTTCAGACTCCAAGCTTCTAGAACTGTGAAATAAATTTCTTTTTTCAAAGCCATCTGGCTTGTGGTTCTTTGTTACAAAAGCCCTAAGAAACTAATACACCATCATTATAGCTTTTGTTGCAAGGTGGTGAAGACATGTGGCCTACTGTGCTTTCATGGCGGCAAGACTATCTATCAAAGTGAATGTACTACATTCTTCAATAAAGCAGGTTAGGGCTAGAGTGGAAAACATAGGCATCTATAATGTAAGTAAAACTTTTTTAAAGATAGCATAGTGATGATAACTAAAAAAAATCAAATGGAGAATTGCTTTAAAGTCTATAAAAATTACAGATTTTGTATCCTACCACTTTACCGGATTTGTTAGTTCTGAGAGAGAGAGAGAGAGAGAGAGAGAGAGAGAGAGAGAGGTGTGTGTGTATGTGTGTGTGTAATTTTAGAAGTTTCTACATTTAGGATCATGTCATTTGTAAACAGAGATAGGTTTATATTTTTCTTTCCAATTTGGATGCCTCTTATTTCTTTTATTATTTTTAATTTTTGTGGGTACGTAATAGGTATATATATTCACGGGATAATATGAGATATTTTAATACAGGCATATAATACATAATTATCACATCAGGGTAAATGGGGTATCCATAATTTCAGGCATTCATCCTCTTGGTGTTACAAACAATCCAATTATGCTCTTCCAATATTTAAAAATGTACAATAAATTATTGTTGACTATAGTCACCCTATTGTGCTATCAAATACTAGATTTTATTCATTTTAACTATAGTTTTGTACCCATCAGCCATCCTTACTTCCCCCTCAATATCCTTTTTAGCCTTTGGTAACGATTATTCTACCCTCTATAGCCATAAGTTCAATTATTGTAATTTTTGATAAGTGAGAATATGCAAAGTTTGTCTTTGTGGGCCTGGCCTATTTCACTAAACATAATGCCCTCCAGTTCCATTCATGTTGTTGCAAATGACAAGGTCTCATGTTTTTATGGTTGAAAAGTGTTATGTTTTCTTTATCCATGCATCTGTTGATAGACACATAGGTTGCTTCAGAATCTTGACTATCATAAATAGTGCTGCAATAAATATGGGAATGCAGATATCTTTTCAGTGGTACTGATTTCCTTTCTTTGGTGTGTATACCTAGCAGTGGTATTGCTGGATCATAGGATAGTTGTACTGTTAGTTTTTTCAGGAACCTCCAAACTGTTCTCCTTAGAGATTGTACTAATTTACACTCCCATCAACATTGTACTAGGGTTCTCCTTTCTCTACATCCTCCAGCATTTGTTACTGCTTGTCTTTTGGATAAAAGCCATTTTAAATGGGATGAAATTATATTTTATGGTAGTTTGACTTGTATTTCTCTGTTCAATGATGTTGAGCACCTTTTTATATACCTGCTTGCCATTTGCATGTCATCTTTTAAGCAATGTCTATTCAGATCTTTAGCTTGTTTTAAAATTGGATTATTAGATTTTCTTTCTATACAGCTGTTTGAGGTCCTTATATATTCTGGTAATTAATCCTTTGACAGACAGATAGTTTACAAATATTATGTCCTATTCTGTGGAGTGTCTCTTCACTTTGTTGTTTCCTTTGCTGTGAAGAAGTTTTTTAACTTGATGTGATCCTATTTGTCAACTTTTCCTTTGGTTGCATGTACTCGTAGGGTATTACTTAAGAAATCTTTGTGGAGACTAATGTCCTTGAGAGTTTCCCCAATATTTTTCTTTAGTAGTTTCATAGTTTGAGATCTTATATTTAAGTCTTTAGTCCATTTTGATTTGATGTTTGTATATGGCTAGAGATAAGGGTCTAGTGACATTCTGCATATTGATATCCATAGTTCCCATCACCATTTGTTCAAGAGACTGTCATTTTCCCAGTATATGTGCTTGGCAACTTTGTCAAAAATAAATTCACTGCAGATATATGAATTTATATCTGAGTTCTCATTCTGTTTCATTGGCCAATGTGACTATTTTTATGCCAGTGCTGTGTTGTTTTGGTTACTATAGCTCTGTAACATAACTTGAAGTCAGGTAATGCAATTCCTCCAGTTTTTTGTCCCCCTTAGGGTGATTTTGGCTATTTGGGGTATTTTGTGATTTTATATAAATTTAAGATTTTTTTTTCCTATTTCTGTGAAGAATGCCATTAGTATTTGGATAGAGATTGCATTGAATCTGTGTATTGCTTTGAGTAGTATGGACATTTTAACAATATTCACTCTTCTAATCCATGAATATGGAATGTCATTCCAATATTTTATGTTCGCTTGATTTTTCCGTTCTTTCTTTCTTTCTTTCCTTCTTTCTTTCTTCCTTCCTTCCTTCCTTCCTTCCTTCCTTCCTTTCTTTCTTTCTTTCTTTCTTTCTCTCTCTTTCTCTCTCTCTCTCTCTCTCTCTTTCTTTCTTTCTTTCTCTCTCTCTCTCTTTCTTTCTCTCTCTCTCTCTCTCTTTCTTTCTTTCTTTCTTTCTTTCTTTCTTTCTTTCTTTCTTTCTTTCTTTCTTTCTCTTTCTTTCTCTTTCTTTCCAGAGATAATGTCTCACTTTGTCACCAAAGCTGAAGTATCATGGAACAATCATGACTCACTGAAGCCTCAACTTCCCAGGCTGAAGTTATCCTCCCATCTCAGCCTATCACATAGCTAGGACTTCAGGCATGCACTACCACATCCAACTAATTTTTTCCTTAAATTATTTTTTTTATAGAAATATAGTCTCACTATATTGCCCAGGCTGGTCTTGAGCTCCTGGGCCCAAGCAGTCCTCTCACTTTGGCCTCCCAAAATGCTGAAATTATAAGCATTTGGGGAGGCTATAGTGCCTGTTCCTTTTTAATTTCTCACATCAATGTTTTATAGTTTTCATTGTAGAGACATTTTATTTCTTTGGATAAATTTATTTCCAGATACTTTATTTGTAGTTATTGTAAATTGAATTACTTTATTGATTTTTTTTTTCAGATTGTCCACTGTTGACATATAGAAATGCTACTGATTTTTGTATGTTGATTTTGTATGCTGCAACTTTATAAATTTTGAAAATCAGTTCTAACATTGTTTTGGTGGAGTCTTTAGGTTTTTCCAAATATAACATCATATCATCTGCAAGCAAGGATAATTTGACTTCTTCTTTGCCAATCTGGTTGCCATGATTTTTCTTTCTTTTGTCTGATTGCTATAGCTAGGATTTCCAGTATTACATGAAAATGGGCATCCTCTTGTATTCCAAATCTTAGAGGAAATGCTTTCAGTTTTTCCCCATTTGGTATGATACAAGTCATGGGCCTGTTGTTTATGGTTTTTATTGTAGTGAGGTATGTCACTTCTATATCCTGATTTTTTTGGGGGGGCGGTTTATCATAAAGAGATGTTAAATTTTATCAGGTGCTTTTTCAGCATCAATTAAAATGATATGGTTTTTGTTCTTCATTCTGTTGTTATGATGTATCACGTTGATTGACTTGCATATGTTGGACTATTCTTGAATCCCTGTGATAAATCCCACTTGGACATGATAAACAATCTTTTAAATGTGTTGTTGAATGTGGTTTGCTAGTAGTTTGTTGAGTATTTTGCACCAATGTTTATCAGGGATATTGACCTGTAGAAATTTCTTTCTTTCTTTCTTTCTTTCTTTCTT
>JAPYYA010000551.1:0-33346 GCA_028533165.1 Leontopithecus rosalia | reverse complement strand
CTGAAAATTAGCACAATCTTGTGAACATTTCTGAACCACAACATTTAACAGGATTGAATCAAGAAAAAAATATTTCACCCAGCAGACAGATGATGCTTACACTTATTTACTCTCTGACAAAATTATCTGAAACCTAACTCAGGATTTAATTTTCATGGGGGTTCCACAATGCAGGGGTTGACAGCAGTGTCCTCATTCAATCCTTCAGGCTCAGTCGTTTCCTCTCAGTGGACCTTAGTGGCACTGAATCAGGTTAATCAGAATCCTTGATGCAGAACATAGCGCCTCTTTGATCATTCATTCATTTATGTAGGTATCTGTTTTTCACAATTCAGTAAGCACCTACAAATTTACCATCCAACCTGAAGCCTGGGACCTTGACAATCATTTCCATCTAGCTACATGGCCATTCCTCTTCCAATCTTCTTGCTTCTCCACCCAAGGTAGCCATCATCCTGAATCACAGGTCTCTGGTTCGCTTACTTCCTTTGACTATAGTTAGCTCATCTATATGTATTCCTCAAAAGTAAATATTTTTGGTTTAGGTGCTTTTACTTTAGGAATAACTGTTATTTTACCAAAAGAATGACTACTATAAAAAGGGCTTGTGCTATATGTAATATTCTGAGTCTTTTCTTCCTCCGTTTAATAAAACTTTTTAAGATTCATCTATTTTCAAAAAAGATTTAATTTTGAGGGTCTTGCTTCGGGTACTGGCTCTCAAACTCATAGGATGCATTGAATTCCATTTAATCTTTATCTCTGGAGCCAAACTGGTTCCAAATTGAGGAGAAATTCTGATCATAAACACAGTCTACTTCCCTAGAGATCCCTGCATCCATTACACCTGGGACATTTTCTTTCTTTTATGCCTGAGGTGAATCTCATAAAGGGGATTTGGGGGCTGCTAAGGTGGGATATTGAGTCCTTTGTTTGTCTTGAGTAGGCATCATGTGCTGGGTTCAGTTTCTGACACTGGAAAATACAGGTTGTCTGAATGAATAGGTAAACGCTAAAACCATCTAGAGCAACAATGACTAATTTGTGTAATTTGTTAGATTTTGCCTGTTGGCATTTTTATTCTCAGATGAATGGTTGTGTTGTTAGGTGGAGGCTGTTGCTCCCTTTGTGAGCTATTAATCCTGTGGCAATGCTGGAAATGGTACTAGCTTACAGTTACAGGCTGTTCCAATGTTTCTGGCTTGGTGCTATGTGCTGTATATGCAATGTGATTGCTCATTGCATCCTTTCCACAACCATACAAAGCTGAAGTAAGTGCTATGGTTACCCTCATTTACAGATGAGAGGTTTGAGTCACAGAGAGGCACTTAAAGTTTTGAGTGCATGCTGAATTTGGTCTATGGAAACGGTGAAACAGAAGAAAAAGGAAACTAACGTATTCAGGTCCTGGAACATCCTTGGCACATTGTAAAGTGTTCAATTTAAACCAAAAGAACACCTAGAGGAAGGAACTCTAACTCTAGGCAGGACCAGTAGGGTCCTGAGAAATCAAATTATTTGCTAAGTATACTGAGCTAGAAAATGAAAGTAACAAAGAGAAATCCAGGATTCCTCAGAATCTGTCTATCTGAGATAAATGAGGGACCCAATGAACAGCCCCCCAGTACCCTGTGTGTAATTTCACCTTAACCATAAAGAGAAAAATGAAGTCTCTGGTATAATTGATTTCATCTTTATTCAAAATTGCTTCGTTTTTATCTTTTCCATTTCAATTGTATTATGAAAATTAGTATAATCATACGAACATTTCTGAACCACATCATTCAATAGAATTGAATCAAGAAAAAAAATATTTCACCTAGCAGTTTTTGACATTTGATAGAGGATGTTTACATTTACTTACTTTCTGAGAGAACTACCTGAAATAAATAAATCTAACTCAAGATATAATTTTGAGGGTCTCTCTTTGGGTTCTGGGGGTGGGCGTCCAGGAGTTGTTCCTGATTTTGACAGATGATGTATACAGTCATAAATTTCTCTTCTGTTGGAACCAGGTTGTCTATAAAGTTTAACTAAGATTTGTATTCCTTTCCTAGGCTGCTGTAATAAAGTAACACAGGCCGGTGCAGAGAATCACCAGGAGGAGGAGGTTGCAGTGAGCTGAGATTGCGCCATTGCACTCCAGCCTGGGCAACAAAGCTAGACTCTGAGCTCACCCCCAACCGACCCCGGCAAAAAAGTAGCACAAACTAGATGGCTTAAGCAACAGAAGTTTACAGTGTCACAATTCTGGAGTCTGAAAGTCTAAAATCAAGGTGTCAAGAGTTAGTTTCCCTGTGAGGGACAGGTCTCTCAAAGGCCTTTCCCCTTGGCTTATAGATGGCTATCTCCTTATTGTTTCTCCCTATTTCTGTGTCCAAGTTTCCCCTTTTTATAAAACCACCAGTTCTATTGGACCTGAGCTCATCCTAATGGCCTCATTTTAACTTGATTACCTCTGTAAAACCCTATCTGTCAATAAGGTCACATTTCCAGGTACTGGGTGTTAAGATTCCAACATGTCTTTTTTGGGGCAGGGTCGCAATTCAACCCATAACAGAATTTAATCTCAGACTCCTCAGAAATGAGATGTATTAGGCCCGTCGTGGAGCCCAGGATTCTGGATGCTTATAAAGTATCTTGTTTGGCATTTAATCCTGAGGATCACGTGTGGTTGAGAACCAACCTTGGGCTGATTAATGAAAACAAGAAAAATCAACACAGAATGTGCCTGACCCTAGACAGTGTAACTTGTAATGTTGACCATCTCTCCTAGCTGAGAGGTATTCTGTGTCTCTCCTACATGTGCGACTCCAGGAAGGGAAAGGACACCTTGCCGGGTGTCCCCCTCCTGAACTTCTCTTCCCATTGACTGTGGCCATCCCTCTACACTCTGGAGCAGTGCTGAAGTGAGTTTCTATTGCAATCAAAGGAGCTCTGCTGATCTGCTGTTTAAGCAGGAAGGTCTGAATGGGCTTCTCTCCTTATATTCCTCAGATCCCACACTGTAACCACTAGTTTCCATACTGCTTATGCTTATCTTTTGAACAGGATATTACATTTTACCTAGTTGGCATGAAAGAGAAATGTAATTTTTAAACATTGTTTCTAATTTCTAAACAATTCCAAAAATTTACAATGAATATTTTTGTATCTGTCTAGTGCATACATGTGAAACTTTAGAAGAGTGAGGTGTGTGCTCATGTGGGATCATTGGGTGGGAGATTATGTGCATATTCAGCAATACATGTGTCAAAAAGCTCTTCAAAGTGCTTGTACCAATTTAAATTTCCCTAAGAACTGAGAGTACCACTGTTCCACATGTTCAATCATATTTAATAATTTTTAAATGTTACCAAAGGACCTGTGTTTTGTGTAATAAGATTCTCAAAGCTCACGAGGAAAAAGATAAGAAAGATCTTTGACGCCAAGGTGGTGGTAAATGTTGCATTGTTATCTCAGCTGATAACACTCTTGCTGCTTATTATGGGATGTAGGCCATAATGGCAAGGAGTGAGCAACTGCATAAAGATAAATTTTAAATTCACATCAGTATTAATCACTTATCTTAACATGTATTTCTTTAGGATTCATAAAGTTGGAAATGTCTTCATGCTTTTAGTCAGTGGTTTTCCTCTTTTGTAAAGCGCTTATTCATACCGTTCACTCATCTGTATTGGTTGCTTTTTGGTGTTATTCTATAGATGTTATTTGTAAGTCCTGAGTAAACTCTATAGCAATGAAATGTCTAACATATATATTTTTACAGTATCGTTTCTACACTCTCTTCGTTGTGATTTCTATTATATTGTTGTGTTAATACAACAAAGTAGAGAAATGTAATTTTGATATCCATCTGGTCTGCCAATGTGGGACATGAGGACAGAGACAGACTCCAGGAGACACCTTTAGTACAGAGATATTCAGGTGCAGATTTGTCTGAAATTGTTTTCAATGTTCAAGGACATGTGTTTTGTGTAATAAGATTCTGAAAGCTCACAAAGAACAAGATAAGGAAGATCTTTGACACCAAGGTGATGGTAAATGTTGCATTGTTATCTCAGCTGATAATACTTTTCCTGCTTATTATGGGATGTAGGCTTATTCCTGCCTATTATGGGATTTGGATTATTTTTTGCACACATACGTATGCCCATTTGTGCTTTTAGGAAGGAGAGAGGAGGAGACTGCGACCGTGACAGAGATAAGAGAAACCCTTTAGATGTATTTCCAAGAGATTCATGGCCTGCTGTTAGAATGCACATAGGTATAATTAAGTCAAAAAAATCTGCTGAGAATCCGTAACCCAGGAGGATCTCTGTTTATTTTTATTCCAGGACCCAAGGAGCCATAGTTATTAAAGGTGGGTGATTTCCTAGAAGTGGGAACACAGACACAGATTCCTAAATCCCCCAAGCCTGACCTCTCTGAGTAACCGATGTTCACTTTCTTGGACCAGGTGTCCTGCATGGAGATCCATCTCTCCCTGGTGATGGACAGGAAAAATCCTCTTTGCTTTTACCTGCAAGCCACTGCCAATGTGGGGTGATGAGGCTCTACCTTTGAATGACCTCAATGAAAAACCATATAAAAACACAACCCAGTAACCTTCACATTCACATGAGACATCAACAGTCCTGGGTGTGTTGATACTTCCCAATCTCAGAGTTCTTTTCTACCCATTTATAACATTGCTGCCAATATGGATTGTGCCTGTATAACTTTTTGCTTTATGACTCTTGGATTATAAGGCCTGCTAACTGCCTTAGGAGATATAGAAATAGGTTGAGATTTAAAGGCAAAGGCTCACAGACCAAGTGCTAAAAACCATAGGATTCAATTGATCAGGTGTTAGTGTCTGTATTACGGTCATTCTTCCATCTTCCCACCATCCATGGCTGTCAGTTGTTACCCAAAGATATAACTCAGTAAATTCTGATTTGCCAAGAACTAGCCCATGCTTCTTTTTTCTCTCCAAACCTTTCCAGTTTTATTAAGGCAACTTATTTTAGAGTCTAACTTTTCAGAATTGCCAAAGAGAAGGCAATGTGTAGGCTTTAGTCTTTCAGTTGTTCATTTTAATGCAATTAGCTAAAATAAGTTCTTTTTTATATAAAATACATATCAACACTTAGTTTCCTGTTCAAAAAATGGTTTCTATAACTATATAGGTATGGTGATAATTATTATTCCTTGCTAATAATAATGTAACCATCTTATAAAATGTTTGAAAACACTCTAGAATGTGAATTGATTCAGAAAGAGGTATATTGTTCTACCTTCTTTATCAACAAGGTAAAAATATTTTTATATTTACCCAGTTTTCCAGCTTTTGATAGCTTTATTCTGTCTTTCTGTCGAATTTCCCCAGATTCTCTGATAAGGCATAAGGGTTTATAAAAGAGCCATAAGGGGCTGGGTGCAGTGGCTCATGCTTGTAATTCCAGCATTTTGGGAGGCTGAGGCGAGCAGATCACAAGGTCAGGAGTTTGAGAACAGCCTGGCCAATATGGTGAACCCCCATCTCTACTAAAAATACAAAATTAGCTGGACGTGGTGGCAGATGCCTGTAATCCCAGCTACTCTGGAGGCTGAGGCAGGAGAATCACTTGAACCTGGGAGGTCAAGGTTGCAGTGAGCTGAGATCACACCATTGCACTCTAGCCTGGTCAACAAGAGCAAAACTCCATCTCAAAGAAAAAAAAAAGCCATGAGTTACAGAAAAAAATTCAGCAATGAGAAATAGTGATGTGTAACTAGCAATATACTAAAATGTGAGGATTTTTATGACACATTTCTGTAGTTGTAATATGTTTATCCATCTTGTTTCCTTATGCACATTCTAAGAAAGAACCATAATTTATTATGCATTAAGGAAATTGCCCATTGTGGGTACAAAGAGAATGTACGTGCATTTTTATCTATCCCATAGAAAAGAACCAATTTTGAAGGGGATTATATTATTTATAAATAAACTGTATATTAGATTTCCCTAAGGGGTATTTTTGATAACAAACACCACTCCATTCCAGATCCAGGCACACAGCCCTAAAGATACATTAAAAAAAAATTCAGTCTTGGCATAGGTTGTGATGAGCTGTAACTATTGAACGAAAGTAAAATTTCCAAATATACTAAATGTAGGAAGAGCATCACTAAATTCATAGAAGGAAAAATATGTAAGGATTTAAGAAAAGAATTAATATGCTCTCTTGAATGTCTTTGAAGCAGGAAGTGAAGTGGATTATAAACAATCCAGAATATTTACATAGTCAAGGCAAAAAGTTTTAGATCCACAGATTTCCTCATATTTGGGATCAAACAATGCCATGCTGATTATACAATGATACCCAGTGCATCTCGTCGCTCAAAGGATCAACACAAGGTTCAAAGAAGTCATATCAAGTATATGTTTCTAGAAAATGTGAAATCTAATAAAGCCTGAATTCATTACAGCCTGAATGAGTTATGTAAGAAAAGTGAGAAAAATGTATAAAACAGTTTGTATTTGTTTATATTCTGGATGCAATTCACACTTATATATTCACAACCAATACAGTGATAGGATCTTGAGGCTGTAGATGCATGCTGTGAAGCCCCTCTCCCCTGTCCCCTGCACATGATTCCTCAACCAGGTTACAATAAAACTGATTTGGAAACGATTTCCGTAGTTCACTACTGGCAAATCTGGCATCATTTGCATTTTAGTGCTGTCTTTAAAGACATACAGGAGCAAGACACTTCTATGGAATGAGGTGCTATAAGAAGATTTGGAGCTTGAAGAAAGAGAAGAAAGATCTCCAGAAACTATAGTCCAGACAAGCCTGAAATTGTTTTAAAAGTAGCTAATTCTTGATGGTGGGTCACGCCTGTAATCCCAGCACTTTGGGAGGCCGAGGCAGGCGAATCGCCTGAGGTCAGGAGCTGGAGACCAGCCTGGCCAACATGGTGAAACCCTGTCTCTACTAAAAATACAAAAAGTAGCCAGACGTGGTGGCAGGTGCCTGTCATCCCAACTACTTGGGAGGCTGAGGCAGAAGAATTACCTAAATCCAGGAGGTGGAGGTTGCAGTGGGCCAAAATCATGCCACTGCACTCCAACCTGGGAGACAGAGCAAGACTCCATCTCAAAAAAACAAAAATGCTAATTCTTAAAAAAGGAATCTGAACTCAGCTTGTGAAATGCTCCTTGGAGCAGTAGAATAAGTGAAAGTCCACTGAGACCACAAAGGCTCCAGGGAACACCACCAGGAAAGTCCAGTGTTAACCTTGTCAACTCCCGTGAAGGAGATCCCAGTCTATAGAAAGCTCTGCACATACATTGAGTTTTGATGCCTAAACACATGTCCACTAAAAGGCAATCAGAAACATGCTGCATGCCAAAGGTAGGAAACCTGCTTTTTTTAAAATTTGAGATTAAAAATTGACCTGTAAACATGGAAAAGAAATTGAATCTTTGAAATCAGATATTCAAGGGGATATTGACAAATCGTCTGTGCTGGTTGTTTTTTTATTATAATGCTTCTGGAGTTCATTTTAAATAACCCTTATCAAAATACACAGAGAACTTACTTCAGGTGCACCCTTAGTTTATAAGCCATGGTGGACCAAGAAGAGTAAGAGATCAGAAATGCTGTGTGTCTCAAGGAATGCAGCACACAGGAAGGAGAAGTCACCTACTTGCTACATACATCACTAATCAGGACTTCGATAAAATACTGTACTCACTTTGAGGTCCCATAAATAAGATATAACTTCAAAGAATGTACAGTCAGTCATTTAAGAAAAAGTATCCTTGGGAGGCTGAGGCAGAGAATTGCTTAAAGCTGGGAGGCGGAGGTTGCAGTGAGCAGAGATCGTGCCACTGCACTCCAGCCTGGGCGACAGAGCGAGACTCCAGTGAGTAAAACCTAACTTTGTAGCTATTATCTACTGTGGAAGCCTGAAGAAGAATGAAGGATATGAATTATTTTTGATGTTATTCTCTGTTCACTGAGATAAATATGAGAGGATAATTAAGTCAGTGCAACTTAAATAGTAATGGGAGAAAGAACAAGTAAGACTTGGAAACAATACACTTGGTTTAATAGTCACGAAACACAGGGCTTTCAGTCAAAAAGCCATATTCTTTGGAGACTATTTAAGAAATAGCTTCTCAGCTGACTTTATGGATGTTTTTCATATACTTATGATTTAAAGAAGAGGATGAATGCGGTGACCTGAAGTTATTTCCAACCCTATATGACAAGTAAGGTTTAAGTAGAGGTAAAATTTATGACAAAACATTGTGGAAAATATAAACATATGCAAATGTCCAGCTGGCCCTGGTAACACTCATTAGTATGTTAAATATAAAACAATATCGTGACTTACTATTGCTGATTTATTTTAATGAGACCACTCATGGATGACACATTACCCTAGAAGGTTAAAATGGCCTGCTTTGCATGCAAAATTCAATACACTTTGCATTGTTTAGGGAAAATCCAACCACAGTCAATCTCAAGTAATTTCGATGTTGACATTATTGTGTAAGTGGGTACACTGCATCTGCATATTTGAAATGAAGAGGGTTTGCCAGAAGAATCAGTGGATAACTGAACATGCTTTGAACATTGAGACTGAACAAGGTTTGAATTGTAGTGTTGCTTCTTTTTTTGAAGACTCACATATTCAAGCCAGATCTTACCATCATCAAGTATTTGTTGATATTTATTGTGTAGCAAACACTATTTGTAGTGCTGGAGATTCAATGGTGAACAAACCAGAAAAAAGAAATCCTTATT
This sequence comes from Leontopithecus rosalia, assembly GCA_028533165.1. Taxonomy (NCBI): domain Eukaryota; kingdom Metazoa; phylum Chordata; class Mammalia; order Primates; family Cebidae; genus Leontopithecus; species Leontopithecus rosalia. The sequence goes on along the minus strand of JAPYYA010000551.1, from coordinate 24,560 downwards.
CTAGACTTATAGCTTAATTGGGAACTAGAATAATTGTGTGAGATAATACACCCAATAATAAGTAAACTAATAACATTTAATAACATTTTAGAATGAAGGAAATAAGGAGATTTGACAGCGCGCAGTTGGGTGGGATTGAGGTAGATGGAGTCGGAAGTTACCAGATACTATGGTTACATCTGGCCTCGACCAGAAATCAGAAAGGCTAGATTCTCATCCAACTTCTGCCACCAATCCAGCTGAATGGCCTTAGAAAAGGGACATCTGTAAACCAAGCAGGTTATTTGGACTACATAATCCAGAAGCTTTTTACAGCCTATAGGAGGCAGAATGGGCCCTCTAAAGCAGGGGTCCCCAACCTTTTTGGCACCGAGGACCGGTTTCATGGAAGAAATTTTCCCACAGACCAGGAGAGGGAGAATGGTTTCAAGATATTCAAGCACGTTGCATTTATTATGCACTTTATCTCTATTATCATTACACTGTAACATATAATTAAAAAATTATACAGCTTGCCACAGTGTCGGATCTGTGGTAGCCCTGAGCCTATTTTCCTGCAACTAGATGGTCGCCCCTGTAGGTGATAGCAGACAGTGATAGATCATCAGACATTTGATTCTCACAAGGAACATGCAACCTATATGCCTTGCACGTGCAGTTCACAATAGGGTTCCTGCTCCTATGAGAATCTAATGCCAGGGCTGATCTGACAGGAGGCCGAGCTCAGGCAGTAATGCTCAATCCCCTGCCGCCTACTGTGAGGCCAGGCTCCTTTCCTGGTTGTTGTTGAGACAAGGTCTTTCTCTATCAAACAGGCTGGAGTGCAGTGGCACAATCTCTGCTCACTGCTACCTTTGACGCCTGTGCACAAGGAGTCCTCCCACCTAAGCCTCCTTGGGTAGCTGGGACCACAGGGGTGTGCCACCACCCAGCTATAAATAAAGTGGCACAACACCATCCAGCTGTAAATAAAACGCACAACAAATGTAATGTCCTCTTTAGTATTTTTAGTAGAGACAGGGTTTAGCCATGTTGCCCAGGCTGATCTTGAACCCCTGAATTCAAGCGATCAGCCTGCCTTGGTCTCCCAAAGTGCTGGGATTACAGGCATGAGCCACTGTGCCTGGCTGCTGCCTAGTTCCTAACAGGCCAATGACCTGTCCCAGTTTTTGGCCCAAGGATTGCGGACCCCTTCTCTAAAGACTTCACATTCTAATCCTCAAAACCTGTGAATGTATTATGTTGCATGGCAGAAGGAACTTTGCAGATCTGATGAAGGTTAAGTACCTTGAAATGAGGAGATTGCTCTGGATTGCCTAATTTAATCACATGTCCTTAAAAGCAGAAAATGTTTTCTTTTGATTGCAGAAGAGAGATGCAGCAGAGAAATGCCACAGAAAGGGAAGATGGAGAGATTCAGTGTGAGAGGAATTCAACCTGCTGTCTCTGGAAGGATTCCCGATGGAACACGTGAGAAGAAACCTGCGTAGCATATAGGAGCAAAGACTCACCCCTGGCTGACCTCAGTAAGGAAATGGGGACCTCACTGCTACAGTGTCAAAGCATTGACTTTAACCCACAGCCTGAGTGTGCTTAGAAGCAGATGCATTCACAGATCTTCCAGAAGGGAATGGAGCCTCATTGACACCTTGATTTTTAACATATTGTATTAAGCTGCTAAATTTGTGGTAATTTCTTATGACAGCAATTTAAAAAATGGATGGAAAACCACTAACCCAAATCTTATAGTCCCCCCTCTCTTCCATCCTTCACAGTTTCCTACCGGTACTTCCAAGCACTCAGCAGTTCCTATCAATTTTACTTCCAAAGCATGGATTGACCCCATCTTCTTATCTGCACAGAATTCTACTTCATCTATCATCTGGACCATCTCAAACTGGTCCCTCTACCCCTATTTTGTTTTGACTCAATCTGTTCTCCAAACCATAGCCAATTATTTACTTTAAAAATATATAATCATGACATTTCTTTGCACACAATCTTTCAGTGTTTCCACTGAAAGATTCCAGCAACAGATTCCCACTTCAGCCCCACTGTAATGCAGAGACATCCATGGCACAGATCCTATCTCCCCTCCAGCCTTTCACAGCTCGCTTTCTCTCTGCCTCATTCTTTATGTGCTTATATGGAGAATTGCAACTTCCCTTCAGTACCACTCTTAGACCCAGGCATACAACATAGCTGTGCTGAGCTTTCAATCTTCAGAGGCCTCAGCTCTGGTGCTGCCTGGTCTTCCCACAGGTGAGGAATCTATGTAGCTAAGCAGAAATCACCTGTAGCCTAAACTTTCTTCTTATGGACCCTGCTTCAGATGTTTGGTATCCCGACTTCCCCGGACAGAGGGCCCAAAGCCCTTTCCAAAGCTAGCATGGGTTTGTTTTCTGAATTTATGCTCTGAAGGATAGCACATGCCACTGGGCAGGTGTGAGGCAGGCTGGCCAAGAGGCCAATGTTAGCAGTGTTGACAAAAAGAAGCGGGTGGACTGTGGAACCAGGGGTAAGAAAACAGGAAGATGGGTGTCAGCCTGTTTAGGGGGTCCTATCACAAAATACCACAGACTGGGTGACTTGAATAACAGAAATTTCTTTCTAACAGTTCCAGAGGCTGCTAAGACCAAGATCAAGGTGCCAGCAGATCCAGTGCCTGGTGAGGACTTTCTTCCTGGTGTTGTCACAGTGGTGGTGTGGGTCGGGAAGGGGGGCAGAACACTAAGATAAGGGAGTTAATCTCATCATGAGGGTTCCACCTTCATGACCCAATTGCCTCCCAGAGACTGCAACTCCAGATATCATTATATTGAGGGTTAGGGTTTCTGCATATGAATTTTGGAGGGACTCAAACTTTTAACCCATAGCAGTGGACCATGGGCTAAGGGCTGTCTCTCCTTACCATCACATTTCTAGCCTGGAATTCCAATAAATTCTACAATTCCAAATTAGACCCAGCCTTCCAAGATATTATGAAGGTATATTTATCAAGGCAGGAACATAAACCTTATTTTACATAGCAGGTGGCTAGCTTGATTCATAGCATCTATTTAGAGGTAAGATATGCTACCTCCATTTGCACTTTTACCCCAGTCTCCACAAATGGTGGGCATATGTTATTCCCACATACCATGTCTTCATGATGTTTCTTCCTGTGTTCCAGGCTCTTCTTGCTGCCTGAAAGGGCCTGCCCACCATTCTCCACCTGACTAACTCTCACACATGGCTCAGGACTCAAGTTACTGGTAGCATCCCCATGAAACCTTCAGTTATTCTCCATTGCTCCCTCCCATTCTCTCTCTGCCTTAAAATGCACGTATATGAAATGACTGAAATGCTCCTACACTGAAAGACGAAGAACAGAGACTATATTTTATCCATTTTGTTTCACTACCATGGTGTCTGGTGCATGGTGTGGATTTAATTAAAGTTTATGGAACTGAATACTGAAAGCAAATGGTAAATGCTTCATTTAGAATATATTCAACAAATATTTAAGGAATAATAGCACAAAGAGAAGAAGAAAATTACTGGGGATGGGAGAGGACAGATGTGACACATTCCTTGTTCCAGGTCATACAATAGTAATAATCATTGCCATTTCTTGAACACTAACCATTTGCCAGAAACATCACTAGGTATTTCACATGGGTTACATTTAATCCTCCCAACTCCAAGAGGTGGAAACTATCATTATCTTCATTTTATAAATGAGGAACTGAGGCTTACAGAGTTTAAGTGATTTTCCTAAAGACTCAAAGCCAGAAAGGGCTCCAAAGCTTCTGCTTTGACTATGGGAGCATGCTGCTTCCTGACACCTATCCCCAGCCCCCACTCCACCCCCCCCCCCCCCCCCCCCCCCCACCCCCCCCCCCCCCGCACAAAAAAAAGGGAGCAAGACACATTGCTCATTTTTTTAAAGAAGAGAAGATACAAATGGTAACTCTCAAGGGCCTGAGTAAATGTTAGTTGAAAGTTAATTGCACAATAAATGTGGGAACATCTGAAATGTGTAAATAACAGTAAGATTGCAAAGTAAGAAGGACCATTTGGATTACAATAAGGAAACGATGATGTTCTCTGCTGACAGTGAGCTGGGGGTGTGTCCAAAGGAAGTTGGGAGGTCTTGTCAGGAGGCCCTTGGTGCAGTCCACTGGAAAGTTCTTAACACAGGATGTGAGAAGGGAATGTATGGGGGCTGAGTTGGTCTTCAGACCAAAATGTAATACCAACACACGTTTTACATTAAAATATTTAAAGATATAAATTGTTCTTCCCAACAGTTTTTCATTTAAAAGAGGAGTTGCAGCCTTTCCTAAAATGTTATTTAAGGCCATTTTACATGCCAACTAACTGGACTAAATTATTATTTTTTAAGTTGAATTCAGGAAAGCAACTCTTCTGCCATTTGTGAAAACTACATTCAAGCCAAATAAGCTGTAAGACTGAGGCAGGAAAAAAGAAACAAACCTCACCCACAAACGCTTTTGTACAAGAAATTTCTCTGTTTTCTTATGACTGAAACTTAATATTTATTTTCATTTCCTATTTGGCCAAATGGTTGGAAATTTGATCTCGGTCAATACAATGTGGTCTCCTACCCCAACTTCAGCTATTCCTTCCTTTCCCTGGGATTAGGTCTAAATTTAGGGTGGCTTACACAGTGTGGAGGCATGGGCAAAGGCTGAAAGGAGGGCTGGCACCACACCTGCAGGACCCGCAATGACTGTTGTGGGTCCCAGCAGCATCCCTTCTTAGCCACAGCCTCAGCCTTCTTCTGGCTCCTCAGCTTTTGTGTCGTGCCCATCCTTCTTGGGTGCGTGGCATCATTCCATTGCTTCTGTAGCCAAGGAGTAGGACTGAGAACTTGATGAGGCTGTCTGGGGCCCCTCTGCCCAGCTCTGCTTCTGCTTCCTGCCATGAAAGCTGGGGATGCTGAAGGCTCCCTCTGTCTCCAAGGGATAGGGACTCAGATCCTCTTTGCTCTTGGACCTTCCAACTGCATTCAGAGTTCTATGGTGCCCTCTCCCACTAGGTGTTCGGCTAAGAAGAAGCAGGTCACAGGCTCCCTTCTCAGAAACCAACAGGGTCTAAATTATGCATCTGCCTTTTGAACTTCTTCTTCTTCCCAGTTAATCTTCCTCTAGCTTGAAGCAGGAAGCCTTGCTCTTACGTCATCATGCTTCATTCCAAATCTCTTGTTTCATTCCAGCATCTAGGCTTATGAACACCAAAGCCAGGAATAGACTCCTTTGACTTTGCAATTTTTTCTCTCCTGTGACACCATGTATGAGAAATTCCTTGCCTTGGCTAAAGGGGCATCTATGGGGTGGAAGAAAGGGGATATAATAAAACTTATAAAACACTATGCCACTACCATAATTCAGAGAAAAGCACCAACTGGGGAACTAGGAGATTGGGAGTTTGCCATGTGATCATGTTACACTAGGCAGCTAGTCAGACATGAGCAGGGCAGAAGAACCTCCCCCCAACCCCACCAGGAATGTCAGGCAACCATCAGTGATGGCCAGGAGGTTTTTAAACTCTCTCTCTAAAATAATAATGGGTTGCAGCCAGCACCATGGAATGACAGTCTCCCAACTGATAGAAAACACCTGAAGCTGGTGATCAGCGGCTTCCCCGTAAGATCTCAGGAGTTGAGCAAGTGGGCTCAAGCATGCACACTAAGAGGCACATGCTCTCACCCAACTGAGGCAAAATGGCCTGAGAGTTTAACTGGTATATGAACCTTCCTAAGGGAAAAATGCCTCAAATGAGCATGCATACAACTTCAGTAAACACACTGAGCAAGCAGCTCCTCCCAAGCACTAGCACACCACTGCACATGCAGACAGCCAAAGGGAAGAATCAGGAGAGAAGGAATGCAACCCCCCAGAAGCATGCCAACTTGTAAAACCCCAAGTCAAAGGTCAACTGTGCACTTGATCTCTCAAGTTGCCCACTTGGCTCTCTTCCAAGTCTATTTTGTATTTTTCACTCTTGCTCTAAAGCTTTTTAATAAACGTTCACTCCTGCTCTAAAAGTCGCCGCAGTCTCTTACTCTGCTTTATGCCCTTTGATCGAATTCTTTCTTCTGAGGAGACAAAACTGAGGTTGCTGTAGACGCATATGGATTTGCCACCGCTAGCAATTATGGGGAAGTCATTTCCTCTCAGGAACTTGGTTTCTTCACCCATGTCATCAGGGGTAAGGACAGACATTTTCCATGTTCTCTTTTAGATCTAGAAATACTGAAATACTATTTTATCTGATTAAAAAAAATAGATTTCCATCTAGCTCTGGTGCCTTTGAAACTCTATGATCATATATTCATGGGAAATAATGTGGGGTGCCATGATTTACTCTCTACCCATTTACAGTACATAAAAATGAGATCCTTGTAACTAGGTTTAGAACTATTCAATTGAGGCTAAGATCTAATTTTCAGAGCTCAGAAAGTCACGTATGTAATGGATATGTCTCATGTTATTTAAAAGCTTTTCTCTAATATTGGTGCCTTGAAATATATATAGGATTCTCATCACTCTTTTTTTATGTGTTCTTATTAGTAACACTATTTCTTATTTACTTTCTATGTATTTTTTAGTTTCCTTGCTATTAGAACTGAGGGAAAAATTCAACAAGGTTAATGAATAGCTGATAGAGAGGTGTTTTACAAAATAATTAAGACTGTATTCTTACAAAAAAATTTAAAGTACCTTATTTTCAGATATTGTGGACTGTTTTAAATAAGGTTTTCAATTTTAAACATAAACGACTTAGAGTAAAACTTCATCAGACAAGGTCAAGCGTTCTTTTGACAATTTATTCCAAAATTCAGAGAGAAAAACACTCACTAAATAACATAATAAAAGAATAATGTCTGACTTCTAGGCCACCAAGAGAAGTGTAAATGAAGTTATAAATATCACACAATGCTCTAAATCAGTGTGGCAGAAAGTCTATTTATGTCACCTGCTGGCTCCCTTGTTATTATTTTTTTCTGGCTAACACAGTGGATGTGTTATATATAGCATACATGCTATAAAACACCAAGCCCATGTTTTCAGTTTTCAGACAATATGAAGAGAAAATTCAAATGAGAATCTAATTTCAGCTTTGATGCCAGTTACTCTTGTGACTTTGAGGAAGTTCTTTAACTCCATTTGTACTGAGTTTTAGAAAGGTGACTTCTAAGAGTTCTGCCAGCCTTAAAATTATTTGGTTCTGTACATTTTTCCTTATTTCTAAAATAGGGGCAATAATATTTGTACATCTCCAGTGCTGATAAGAATATTAAGTTATTTTACTCAATAGAGTCTGTAATTTTGCATTTGTGTAATTATTTGCTTAATGCCTATCACCCTAGCAGGCTGTCAGCTTCATGGGGATAGGGAGAGTGTCTGTCTGATGTACTGTTTTATTTCTAGGACCTAGCACAGTGCCTGGCACATCACAGATCCTCAATTTATATGTCTGGGGAATGAGAAGAATCAACCTAAGTATTCATATATAGGGCATTGAAAATCAGCAAGCCTTGACCATGCTTCCTCAGAAAACAGTTATGGAAATGTGATGAGGGGACAGATCCAGATGGCTGAATAGGAACAGCTCTGGAGTGTAGTTCCCAGCGAGAATGCAGAGGGTGAGTGATCATCATATTTCCAAACAAGTTTTTACTGCCCATAGACCAGGAGATTCCTGGGCTGAAAAGTGCCACGGGTCTCCCGCATGGCTGTTGCAGGCAGCATAGTGGTTCTCCCCACAAAAACTCACACAAATCTGGGTGGCCATTTCAACTGGCACCTGGAATGCCTGGAAGACTGGGTAGCCCATTTAACTGAAAAAAAGGGGGCTGAAACAGGAAGCCAGGTGATCTGGTTCAGCGAGTCCCACCCATACAAAGGCCAGAAATTTGAAATGCTCTGGACTGAGAGTTTCACAGCAATCACAGATGGACCTGGGATGGTCCAGCTCTGTAGGGGGAAGGGTGTCTACCATTACTGAGGCAGATTGCCCCTACCAAGGCAGTTCCAACTATACCTCTAAAATCAAAACCGCAAGGAAGTTCACACAGCAGCTGGGCAGAGCCCACGGCAGCTCAGTAATGCCTCTGCTGGCAGACTGTGACTAGGCTACCTCCTTGCTGGGCAGGGCATCTCTGAGAAAAGGCAGCAGTATGTCAGGAACTTATAAATAAAGCCCCACCTTCCCAGGACAGAGCACCTGGGAATAAAGGCAGTTATGAGTTTTGCTGCATCAGACTTAACTGTACTTGCCCAGCAGCTCTGAATGGAACAATGGAGCTCACAGCTCAGAACTTGAGCTCATATAAGGGATAGACTGTCTCCTCAAGCAGCTCCCCAACCCCCATATATCCAAAGAGACACCTCATAAAAGAGAGTTCAGGCTGTCATCTGGAAAGTATCATTCTGAGATAAAGATAACAGAAGAAGAAACTGGCAGCAACCCTTACTGTTCTGCAGCCACCACAGGTGATCCCCAGACAAGCAGGCCCTGGAGAGGACCTCCAGGAGTCTTACAGCAGAGGGGCCTGGCTGTTAAAGGAAAATTAAAAACCAGAAAGAAATAACTTCATCATCAACAAAAAGGACATCCACTTAGAGACCCCATCTGAAAGTCACCAACTGCAAAGACCACAGGTAGATAACTCCACAAAGATGGGAAGAAACCAGTGCAAAAAGGATAAAAACACCCAAAACCAGCATGCCTCTCCATCTCCAAGGGATCAAAGCTTCTCACCACCAAGGGAATAAGGCTGGATGGAGAATGAGTCTGACAAATTGACAGAAACAGACTTCAGAAAGTAGATAATAACAAACTTCTCTGAGCTGAAAGAACGTGTTCTAACCCAATGCAAAGAAACTAAGAACTTTGAAAAAAATTTTGAGAAAATGCTAATGAGAATAAACAGCTTAGAGAAGAATATAAATGACCTGATGGAGCTGAAAAATACAACATGAGAACTTCGCAAAGCATACACAAGTTTCAGTAGCTGAATCAATCAAGCAGAAGGAAGGATATCAGAGACTGAAGATCAACCCAATGAAATAAAATGAGAAGGCAAGATTAGAGAAAAAAGAGTGAAAAGAAATGAACAAAGCCTTCAAGAAATACAGGATTATGTGAAAAGACCTAATCTACATTTGATAGGTGTACCTGAATATGACAGAAAGAATGAATCCAGTTGGAAAACACTTTTAAGGATACTATCAAGGAGAACTTCCTGAACCTAGCAAGCCAGGCCAATATTCAAGTCCAGGAAATACAGAGAACAACACAAAGATATTCCTTAAGAAGAGCAATCTAAAGGCACATAATCATCGGATTCACCAGGGTTGAAATGAAGGAAAAATGCTAAGGGCAGCCAGAGAGAAAGGTAAGGTTACCCACAAAGGGAAGCCCAACAGACTCACAGTGGATCTCTCAGCAGAAACCCTACAAGCCAGAAGAGAGTGAAGGCCAATATTCAACATCCTTAAAGAAAAGAACTTTCAACCTGGAATTTCATATCTAGCCAAACTAAGCTTCATAAGTGAAGGAGAAATAAAATCCTTCATGAACAAGCAATTGCAGAGAGATTTTGTCACCAATAGGCCTGCCTTACAAGAGCTCCTGAAAGAAGCACTAAACATAGAAAGAAACGAGTACCATCCACTCCAAAAACATACCAAATGGTAAAGAGCATCAACACAATGAAGAAACTGCATCAACTAATGTGCAAAACAACCAGCTAGCATCAAAATGGCAGGATCAAATTCACATATAACAATATTAACCTTAAATGCAAATGGGCTAAATGTCCCAATCAAAAGAGAAAGACTGGCAAATTGGATAAAAAGGCAAAACCCATCAGTATGCTGTATCCAGGAAACCCATCTCATGTGCAAGGATACACATAGGCTCAAAATAAAGGGATGGAGGAAGATTTACCAAGCAAATGGAGAGCATAAAAAAGCAGGAGTTGCAATTCTCGTCTCTGATAAAATAGACTTTAAACCAACAAAGATCAAAGGGGATAAAGAAGGGCATTACATAATGGTAAAAGGATCAATGCAAAAAGAAGAGCTAACAATCCTAAATACATACACACCCAACACAGGAGCACCCAGATACCTAAAGCAAGTCCTTAACAACCTACAAAGAGACTTAGACTCCCATACAATAATAGTGGGAGACTTTAACACTCCACTGTCAATATTAGACAGATCAATGAGACAGAAAATTAACAAGGATATCCAGGACTTGAACTCAGCTCTGGACCAAGAAAACCTAATAGACATTTATAGAACTCTCCACCCCAAATCCACAGAATATACATTCTTCTGAACATCACATCACACCTACTCTAAAATTGACCACATAATTGGAAGTAAATCACTCCTCAGCAAATGCAAAAGAATGGAATTCATAACAAACAGTCTCTCAGACCACAGTGCCATCAAATTAGAACTCAGGATTAAGAAACTAACTCAGAACCACACCACTTCATGGAAACTGGACAAATGGCTCTTGAATGTTGATAAACAGTGCAATGAAGGCAGAAATAAAGATATTCTTTGAAACCAATGAGAATGAAGACACAGCATACCAGAATCTCTGGGACACACTGAAAGCAGTCTCTAGAAGAAAATTTATAGCAATAAATGTCCACATGAGAAGCAAGGAAAGATCTAAAATCAACACCCTATCATCAAAATTGAAAGAGCTAGAGGAGCAAGATTAAAAAAAATCCTCAAAACCTAGCCGAAGACAAGAAATAACTAAGATCAGAGCAGAACTGAAGGATATAGAGACAGAAAAGAACCCTTCAAAAAATTAATAAATCCAGGAGCTGGTTATTTGAAAAGATCAACAAAAGAGACAGATCAGTAGCCAGATTAATAAAAATGAAAAGGGAGAAGAATCAAATAGATGCAACAAAAAACAATAAAGGGGAAATCACCACAGATTCCAGAGATATACAAACTACCATCAGAGATTACTACAAACATCTCTATGCACATAAACCAGTAAACCTGGAAGAAATTGATAAATTCCTGGACACTTGCACTCTCCCAAGGCTTAACCAGGAATAAGTCAAAACCCTGAATAGACCAATTAACAAGGGCTGAAATTGAGGCAGCAATTAATAGCCTACCAAAAAAAGCCCAGGTCCAGATGGCTTCACAGCCAAATTCTACCAGACATACAAAGAGGAGTTGGTACCACTCCTTCTGAAACTATTCAAAACAATCCAAAAGAGGGAATCCTTTCCAAATCATTTTATGAGACCAACATCATCTTGATACCAAAACCTGGCAGAGACTCAACAAGAAAAGAAAACTTCAGGCCAATATCCATGATGAACATTGATGCAAAAATCTTCAATAAAATACCAGCAAACCAATTGCAACGGCACAGTAAAAAGCGTATCCATCACGATCAAGTAGGCTTCATCCTGGGGATGCAAGAAGGCTAGTTCCACATATGCAAGTCTATAAATGTAATTCACCACATAAACAGAACCAAAGACAAAAACCACATGATTATCTCAATAGATGCAGAGAAGGCCTTCAACAAAATTCAACAGCCCTTTATGCTAAAAACTCTCAATAAACTAGGTATCGACAGAATGTATCTCAAAAAAAATACAAGCTATTTGCAACAAACCCACAGCCAATACCATACTGAATTAGCAAAAACTGGAAGCATTCCCTTTTAAATCTGGCACTAGACAAGGATGCCCTGTCTCACCACTCCTATTCAGTATAGTACTGGAAGTTCTAGCCAGAGCAATCAGGTAAGAAAAAGAAATAAAGGGTATTCGATTAGGAAAGGAGGAAGTCAAATTGTCTCTATTTGCAGACGACATGATTGTATATTTAGAAGACCCCATCATCTCAACCCAAAATCTCCTGAAACTGACAAGCAATTTCAGCAAAGTCTCAGGATACAAAATCAATGTGCAGAAATCGCAAGCATTCCTATACACCAATAACAAACTTAAAGAGAGCCAAATCATGAATGAACTGCCATTCACAATTGCTACAAAGAGAATAAAATACCTAGGAACACAACTAACAAACGATGTAAAGCACATCTTCAAGGAGAACTACAAACCACTGCTCAAGGAAATAAGAGAGGACACAAACAGATAGAAAATCATTCCATGCTCATGGTTAGTAAGAATCAATATTGTGAAAATGGTCATACTGCCCAAAGTAATTTGTAGATTCAATGCTATCCCCATCACGCTACCCATGACCCTCTTCACAGAACTGGAAAACACCACCTTTAACTCCATATGGAACCAAAAGAGAGCCCACATAGCCAAGTTAATTCTAAGCAAAAAAACAAAGCTGGAGGCATCATGCTACCTGACTTCAAACTATACTACAAGGCTACAGTAATCAAAACAGTATGATACTGGAAACAAAACAGAGATATAAACCAATGGAACAGAACAAAGGCCTTGGAGGCAATGCCACACATCTACAACCATCTGATCTTTGGCAAACTTGACAAAAGCAAGCAGTGAGGAATGGATTTCCTGTTTAATAAATGGTATTGGGAAAATTGGCTAGCAATGTGCGGAAAGCAGAAACTGGACCCCTTCCTGACACCTAACACTGAAATTAACTCCAGATGGATTAAAGACTTAAACATAAGATCTAACACCACAAAAACCCTAGAAGAAAACCCAGGTAAAACCATTCAGGACATAGGCATAGGCACGGACTTCATGACTAAAACACCAAAAGCATTGGCAAAAAAAGCGAAAACAGATAAATGGGATCTAATTAATCTCCAGAGATCCTGTACAGCAATGGAAACAATCATTAGAGTAAACCAGCAACCAACAGAATGGGAAAAAAATTTTTGCAATCTACCCATCTGACAAAGGGCTAATATCCAGAATCTATAAAGAACTAAAACTGATTTACAAGAAAAAAACAAACAAACCCATTCAAAAGTGGGCAAAGGATGTGAACAGACACTTTTCAAAAGAAGACATCTATGAGGCCAACAAACATGAAAAAATGCTCATCATCACTGGTCACTAGAGAAATGCAAATCAAAACCACATTGAGATACCATCTCATGCCAGTTAGAACAGCAATCATTAAAAAATATGGAGACAACAGATGCTGGAGATGATGTGGAGAAAGTAGGAACACTTTTACACTGTTGGTGGGCTGTAAATTAGTTCAACCATTGTGGACGACAGTGTGGCGATTCCTCAAGGACCTAGCAATAGAAATTCCATTTGACCCAGTAATCCCTTTACTGGGTATATATCCAAGGGACTATAAATCATTCAATTATAAAGACACATGCAGACGTATGTTCATTATGGCACTGTTTACAATAGCAAAGACCTGGAACCAACCCAAATGCCCATCTATGATAGACTGTACAAGGAAAATGTGGCACATATACACCATGGAATACCATGCAGCCATAAAAAATGATGAGCTTGTGTCCTTTGTAGAGACATGGATGTATCTGGAAACCATCATTCTCAGCAGACTGACACAAGAACAGAAAATCAAACACTGCGTGTTCTCACTCATAGGCCGGTGTTGAACAATGAGAACACATGGACACAGGGAGGGGAGCATCACACACTGGGGTCTGTCTGTTGGGGGGAAGTAGGGGAGGGACAGTGCGGGGGAGGGAGTTGGGGAGGGATAACATGGAGAGAAATGCCAGATATAGGTGACGGGGATGGAGGCAGCAAACCACATTGCCATGATTGTAACTATGCAACAATCCTGCATGTTCTTCACATGAATCCCAGAACCTAAAACACAATAAAATATATTTATGTGTGTGTATATATATATATTTATATATAAGAAATGTGGCTATGTTTTGTATCAAGCACTGATAAAAATTCAAACTCTTTTCCTCAAAGAGAAATAGCATAAATTAGTACTGCTCCAAGCATGGCCCACAGGCAAGCCATAACAGCATCAACTGAGATCTCCTTAGAAATGCAGACTGGGTGTCCTGTCATCCTAGCACATTGGGAGGCTGAGGTAGGAGGATCACTTTGAGCTGAGGAGTTTAATACCAGCCTGAGCAATATAGTGAGACCTTATCTCTAAAAATAAAAAAAAAAAATTAGCTGGATGAGGTGGTGCATGCCTGTATTCCCAGCTAGTCAGAAGGCTGAGATGGGAGGATCACTTGAGGCCAAGAGGTCAAGGCTTCAGTGAGCCGTGATCACTCCATTGCATTCCAGTCTGGCCGACAGAGTAAGACCTTGTCTCAGAAAACAAAAACAAAAATAGATGCAAATTCCCTTTTCCTATCTGAGAAGTACCAAAAGAAATTTTGGGGGTGGGGCTAGCAATCTGTGGAAATGTTTACAAACTGTCTAGGTGATTATGATGTCCACTCAAGTTTCTGAATGTCTCAAACGATTTACTTATCTTCTTTACATACGTATTATTTTACTTCTCGCAGTCCTAAATTAAGTTCTCTAGCTCCAGCTTAGAAAATAATAACAATTACATCACCACCACCAATAATAATAGCTAATACTTTTTGAGTACCTTCCTATGCTCCAGGCCTTGATTGTAATGCATAAGTCCCACACAAACTTATGGGGTAACAAACATTATTCTATCTATTTTATATATTACAAAACCAAGATTTTATTAAATTTTCCCATTGTCAATAAACTATGCTTCAAATCTCAGTAGCCTGGTACTACAGCTGGGCTTTTAACTACTATATGATACAGATTCTATGCTCAGCTCCTGACTGAAGTTCAACCTACCCCCTTATATTTTGGATCCCAGCTATATGAGGGGCACGTGTGAGCAAGTCTATAATGGTGACCTGACTCCACATTCATGTGAAGAGTGAAACATCTTCCCAGGAGATGAGCCATGGGATGTCTGACACCAATGTCAGATTTTTCCTTAAGAGTTATCTTTGGATCTCTTCTCATGAAAAGATGAAATTGTTTAGTGTTGTCTACATAAACTTCTGTGAGTGGCAAAAACTGATTATTTTCAGTTTGGCAGACTTAATACTAATCAGTCATTTCTGGAAACACTCAGACAATGGCATCCATTGTTTCTTGAGATTTATTTTCTCCTTCATCAACCTCAAAAGAGTATTTAGAAAATGGAAGAAAGGAATAAGTTGATATGGGATGCAGGAGATGGGGAAGAGAAGAATGTGTGAGGGGAGAGGGAAAAACGTCAGAGATTGATGTTTTATCCTGCCTTCCATCATTGGTAAAGAAAGTGTCACTGTGAGGAATCAGGATTTGGGTGGGGGCAGGCTGAGACCTACCTGGTCAGGGGGTATCATGGCAACGAGTGAAGCAGAGGTATGAAGTTTGCCTGAAACTCTATGTGTGGACCTGGGGACAACTTAGGATCTACCTGCTATACCTGATGGAGGAAATCAGAGGCTAAATGGTGCATGTACCTAGCATGACTGATATTGAAAAAGAATCAATGAAGGCAGCAGATAGATTGTGGTCAGAGGCAACAGCTAATAGAGCTCCCAAAGAGAAGTTGTGCTAATGGAGTTGGCTGCCATGGGCTTTCAAAGAAGGCTGTTCTGGGGACTTGCGTTTTCAATACCAGCCAAGGTGGTTTCTTTTAGGGGCCCAGCCAACAGCAGTGAGAAAGCAGCTACTACTGACTGAGTGCCTACCATGCCAGGCAGTTTGCCACTCATTTTATGGACACGATTCCAGTTGAACTTCCTAAAACATCTGGAAAGTGGTACTAAAAATTCCCCATTTTACACAAGAGGACACCAACGTTTTGCGATATCAGTTAACTTGTTCAAGAGCATCAGTTGGTAAGTAGTAGAACCATTCAACTTTTTCTGTTTTTCTTTTTTTTCTATCAGACTCTACCTCTTGGAATGATGGGAGGGAGAGAGGAGAAAGGAATTTTACTAAGGCTAAATGGGAAACCCTTGAGTGAGACTGAAGTCCTCCCCAGTTATTTGAGTTACTGCTCTTTCAAGCTGTATTTTTGAGAGCTTGATTAGGTCCCTGGGTGGAAGTAATCAAGAAAGTAGTCCATGAATCCAAAAAATTAGACTTCATCAGTATATATGAGGGAATCTTCATTTGTTTATAAAACTGATCAGTGTTTCCCAAGATCATCAGTCTTGGGGTTAAAAATGAGACTCTACTGATGGTATAAATAACTTTTGGTTGGGAGTGGTGGTTCATGCCTGTAATCCCAGGACTTTGGGAGGCCAAGGCAGGCAGATCACTTGAGATCAGGAGTTCAAGACCAGCCTGGCCAACACAGCAAAATCCTGTCTCTACTAAAAATATAAAAATTAGCTGGGCGTGGTGGCCCATGCTTGTAATCCCAGCTACTTGGGAAGCTGAGGTAGGAGAATCACTTGAACCTGAGAGGCAGAAGCTGCCATAAGCCAAGATAGCACCACCGCCCTCCAGCCTGAGTGACAGAGCGAGACTCTGTCTCAAAAAGGAAAAAAAACTTGTGACTGTCATACTATTCATGTACTGTTATAAGCCTTACTATAGTTTAGATGTTTGTTTTCCAAATCTCATGTTGAAATTTGATCTCCAATGTTGGAGGTGGGGCCTGGTGGGAGGTGTTTGGGTCGTGAAAGTGGACCCCTCATGAACGTCTTGGTGACATTCTCATGGCAATGTGTTCTCACTTTATTGGTTTGCATGAGCTGGTTGTTTAAAAGAGTCTGGCAACTTCCTCCTCTCTCTCTTCCTCTCTCATCATGTGATCTCTGTACACACCAGCTTCTCTTTGCCTTCTACCATGAGTGGAAGCTGCTCTAAGACCTCACAGGAAGCCGAGCAGATGCCAGCGCCATGCATCTTGTACAGCCTGTGCAACTGTGAGCCAAATAAACCTCTTTTCTTTATAAATTGCCCAGCCACAGATTTTCCTTTATAGCAACACAAATGGACTATGACCAGCTCCCTAAAGCCACGTCCAATAATTTTCAGGAGTCTACAAGGGTGTTTCATGGGGACTAACAAGTCTTCTCAGCTAGGATGTGGCATCTCCCATTTTCTCCCTTTCATGCTTCTGGCGATGTCAGCTGCTGACTCCTCTCAGCACACCTACTAGCAGAATTGTCTGAATTCAATTCAAGATTGTCACTGGTATTTAGACCCACATGGAAATCACAGCTTACCATATGGTGCTCTCACTGTTCCTGACATGGAATGGGTTGACCCACTGCCAGGAAGCATGACTGTGTCTGAAACTGGCCACTAGAGAGAGGTGTTCTTACTTGACTAAGTTTTCAATGGCCAATGAGAAAGTGAAAGGTATAGTACTGCACCTTGATATGCTGAGTCTTGGGCTCTGAACTCCAATGCTGACCTCTAATGAACTGGACAGAACAATGCAAATGATTCCTTTTTCTTAAACTAGGAAGGCATAAACATTATGCTAAGTGAAAGAAGCCAGACATAAAGGGTCATGTATTACCTGATTCCATTTATATAAAACATCCAGAATAGGAAAATCCATAGAGACATAAAGTAGACTACTCATTGCCAGGGCCTGGGGATAGGGAGAATTGAGAAGTGACTGCTTGTGGGTAAGTGGTTTCTTTTTGGAGTAATGGAAATGTTCTAGAATTGGCTAGTGACAATGACTGCACAATACAGTGAATATACTAAAGACCATGAAGTTGTATCCTGTCTCTATATACTCTGAGCTATTTTTATTTTTATTCATATATATATAATTTTGTGGGCACATGGTAGCCATACATATTTATGTGTTACATGAGATATTTTGATACACGCATGCAATACAATAATCACATTAGGGTAAATAGGGTATCCATCCCTTCAAGCATTTATCCTTTGTTACACACAGTCCAATTATACTCTTTTAGCTATTTTTAAATGCACAATTATTTTTGACTGTAGTCACCTTGTTGTGCTGGCAAATACTAGGTCTTATCATTCTTTCTAACTGCTTTTAGTACACATTAACCATCCCCACATCCCCCACACTCCTATATTCCTTCCCAGCCTCTGATTATCATCTTCTACTCTGTATCTCCATGAGTTCAATCATTCTGATTTTTAGATTCCACAAATAAGTAAGAATATGCAATGTTTGTCTTTCTGTGCCCAGCTTATTTCACTTAACATAATGACCTACAGTTCCATCCATGTTGTTACAGATGGCAGGATCTCATTACTTTTTATGGCTCAATAGTACTCCATTGTGTATACAGTGAGCTACTTTTTTCATAGCATTTATTACCACCGAATAGCATGTACATATATATTTACATACATAAATATAGATACATGTATACGTGTATATGTGTGCGTGTGTGTGTGTGTTTCTGTGAAAGCACAAATTTTGTTTTGTTTATTGCTATAGATCAGGGCCTGAAACAGTGCCTGTCACATTATAAGAGCTTAATGAATATTTCTTGAGTGTATAAATGAAGGAATCATGTCAGAGGACCCAAACCCTTTTCCTTTGAATTCTGAAAAAAAAGAAGATGGAATCCAAGATAGACTACACCTGAGTTCCAGCAATTCCTGGTAAAAAGTACTTATATTAGAATTAAAGAAAACAAAGAAATATCTCTGGCAAATATGAGGTTGTGGCTTTCTAATCACAAAGAAAATTAAAGTTTAGTTGAGAGGCATTTCTATAGTACTGAATAGTTCCCAACTTTTTACTTTTGAAGTTCTAATATACCTATTCCCAAATGCTTTCATCTGAAATAGTGGCTAATTCTAAAATAAAATTGGGTAGCGGGAGGAGAGAGGAATCCCATAGAGACTTGCCAACTTTCTGATGAAGATATGTAGTTTGAGAAAAGCTTAATGATTTTGAGACATCTTGCTACACTGCCTGAGGACAGTGGTTTCAGTGTTATAAGATATCAGGTAAAAATAAAGGCACAATCAAAATACTTCAAAGTGTACAAGAAAAAAGAGAAAGTAAATTGGTTTTAAGAAATAAAATTAGCCTGTGAGTCCCAGCAGCTTGGGGGGGGGCTGAGGCAGGGGGATTGCTTGAGCCCAGGAGTTCAAGACCAATGTGAACAACAGAATGGGACACCATCTCTACAAAAAAAAGCCAGATATGGTGGCACACACTTGTAATCTAGGTACTTGGGATGCCAAGGCTGAGGCAGGAGGACCACTTGAGCTTGGGAGGTTGAGGTTGTAGTGAGCTGTGATTGCACCACTGCACTCCAGACTGGGCAATAGAGACTTTACTAAAGAAAAAAAATAATAAAGAAAATTATTATGGCACGGAACAAGAAATTTCACATAATGGAGAATTAATTTCTTTATGAAATGATTTTAAGAGGGAAAAAGGAAAAAGGCATTGGTATTAGTCTGTTCTTGCACTGCTATAAAGAAATACCTGAGACTGGGTAATTTATAAAGAAAAGAGGTTTAATTGGCTTATGGTTCTGCAGACTGTACAGGAAGCACAGTGCTGGCATCTGCTTGGCTTCTGGGAAGGCCTCAGGAAACTTACAATCATGATGGAAGGAAGAGCAGGAGTTAGCATTTCACCTGGCCATAGCAGGAAGAAGAGAGGGAAGGATCAGGTGCTATATACTTTTAAACAAACCAGATATGAGAACTCACTCACCATCATGAGAACAGCACCAAAGGATGGTGCTAAACCACTCATGAAGGATCCATCTCCCAATGATTCAATCACCTCCCACTAGGACCCAACTCCAACATAGAGGATTGCAACTGAACATGAGATTTGGGTAAGGACACAGATCCAAACCATATCAGCGTCAAAAGAAGGTGTAAGTAAGAATAAAGTACATATATGGGTAAAGTTTTAATATACAAATATCTTATTTAATTTTAGTATTATGATGAAAGAATAAAGAAGTAATGTGCATATTCATTTAATAAGTGTTTATTCATTATCTACTCAGGCTCAACAGTGGGGCCTGTGCCGAGGAAACTGAGGTGCCCTCAGAGGGGTAAGAATCTCATTGAGAAGGCAAACAGGTCCACAGACAAAGACAACATAATATTGGGTATGTGTGTGTGTGTGTGTGTGTGTGTGTGTGCGTGTGTGCGTGTGTGTGTGTGCGTGTGTGTGTGTGTACCTTCCCAAGGTTAGTATCCATCCCAGCCTTGGGAAGAAAGGGATCTTGAACTTACCAGCAGAGGCTTCTCTGAAGTTGCAATACCTGGGGACAAAAAGGGGGTGGTTAACATAAGCTGTGGATAGAGAAAAGTGGTTCACAGTACTCAACTTGGCACAAAGTCCCTTAGACAAGAGAAAGTAAATTATTTGGTAGCAGAAATTTCAGTACAGGAGCAGGCTCCTGGCCAGTCTGACACCATGGCTGAATTTCTCCTGCTGGCTGCCTGACTGCCTCCTGCATCAAGCTGCTTTGTTTGATGGCAAATGGGAAAAAGATGAACATGTGTAGTCTTCTGACATGAGGTGTATTGTTGGGATTGAGGGGGTGAAGGGTTACAAAAAGACAAAAGGAAATCATAGAAACAGACAGATATTGGTTGTACAATCTATTCTGGATTCCTGGGGATTGGATGTGACGTGTGACTTCAAAGGATGGAGATTTAGGGGAAATCATGGGGTCCACCTAAATAAGAAAGGTAGTGTGGATACTTACCATGGTTCAAGCCAAGACATGCTTTTGTTAGGCAGACTGAGGTTTTCTATGTAGAGGGCTTAAACCTACAGGAGTGTGGGGAATATTAGATCCTCTCAGTGGGTGTGGCATCCTCCGCACTTAGAGTGGGAAACTTAGGAGTACACACAGTTGCCCTCTCAGCTCCCAATTCTGGGCTTCCCAGATCCTCTTCCAAGCCATTCTTTAGAGTAATTCCTGGGAAAGGTGCAGAAAGGGACTCTTTCACAGGCATTCCCTCTTTGTATCTTGGGCAGGTGATGTCACTATGAAGCAATGTTTAAATACAAATGGACGTGTATTTGAATGGCTGAGACTCAAAATTAAGAATCAATTAAACATAGGCAAGTCCATCAAAATGAGGGCCAATAATATTGCAACTAGAATAATGGAGAAAGTGTTATAGTTCTGGGGAGTCCACTTTAAAAGGGAGGAAGACACAAAGAGAACTAGGAAAATAGAAAAAAAAAGCAATGGAAATCTAATGGGGGTGGGGAGGACTTGGAAGTTGCTATGGAAAACAGGGCACGTGTTTGGGCCCCATTACACGTGTGTAACCACACTTTCACACTTGTAATCCCAGTACTTTAGGAAGCTGAAGCAGAGGGATTGCTTGAGACCAGAAGTTCAAGACCATCCCAGGCAACATAGTAAGACCCCATCTCTACAAAAATTAGCCAGGCATGGTGGTGCACTCCTGCAGTCCTAACTGCTCAGGAGGATCGCTTGAGTCCAGGAATTTGAGGCTGTAATGAGCTATGATCACAGCACTGCAATGCAGATTGGGTGACATAGTGAGACCCTATGTATAAAAAAAGAAAGGAAAGAAAAAAGTAGGGCACGTCCATCAAGTCTTTTCTGCCGCCAGATGTCCAGCAGGACATGTTTTATGGCCCTATAGAGTGAGAGGCAAACAGAAGCAGGTTTTTGTGCTTACAATAGAAGAAGGAAGATTTGGAATGATGTATATAGAATTGTTTTATAGTTTAATGAGCCTCTCTTTCAGCTTTGAGGATATAATGACAATTGTATAGTGATAGTAGAGAAAAGATTTCTTTTGATGCATCAGAACAAGATGTCAAAAAAGATACTAACTGCCCTATTTCTCTGCCTTTGCTCCCTAGAAGCCATATCTCCAGGCAAAGGCCCTCTCCTGAATCCATACCCATAGAACCAGCCATGACCAGAGACCTCCACCTGGATGTCACACAGCATGTTAGAATCCATATCATCTCATTGTTTTCTTGCTCACCATTATAGCTCTTTTCCTGTTTTTCTTCCCAGAAAATACACCATTACCTAGTTGTGTAAGCTGGAAATATAAAATCCATTGTTGTCCGACCTGTTCAATCACCACAGCCAAGTACTTTTCAACAGTCATTTAATGCTTTTACCAGACTTAGAGAGTTTATCATTTTGTACCTATTTTAAACATGAAAAAACTGAGGTTCAGAAAGCTTCAAGGCTCAAGTTACATATGTAGGGATGGCTAAGCAAATCATGATAAATGAATTACAGCACATGCAAAACAGCTTCCATCACACTAAGAGTTACGGCCAAAAACAAAAACCAAAACGTCCTTTAAATGACTTGCAAAGCCCTCTAAGAACCAGCCCCTGGATACCATGCCTAGCTTTTCTACTATGTTTTCCACCCTCCTCCTCCCTGTTCTAAAGTCTAACCCTTTTGCTGGTCCAGTGAATTATGCTGAAGCTCATGGCTTGGCACCTGCCAGCTCCTCTTCCCAGAAATGTCTCCCTGCTGTATCCTCAAGGCTGCTCACTCATCATTCATTATTTGTGTCACTGCATTAGAAACACACACTCTAAATGTCCTCCCAAGGAGAGAAGCTCCCACATGGATTATTCTCCAGAGCACTCATTACCATGTAATGCCGATGCTGAGCACAGAATCATGTCCACTTTGAATCTCTAGTACCTAGAACATTCATTGCTATGGAGTCAACATTTGAAAAATATTTGGCAAATGTGTATTCATCCTAGCAAATGCCTCCATCTGCTAGCTCCACCCTGTCTTCTCCATCCCCACCGTTCTGCCTTTGCTCAAGTCATCTCAGCGTACCAGTCCCTGGTCGCTCAAATTCAGTATTCATTCTTATCTAATTGTTACTCTATGCCAATGTGACCTTCCTAGTATACACATGTCATGCATTTGCCTCTTATTCAGAGACCTTCAAAAGCCTCCACTGCCTATGGTAAAATCTGCATTTATTACCATAGAATTCTTAGTCCTTTATCACTTTTGTCTTTCATTGCCTTTATAAAAAATTCCCCCTAGTATTATCTGGTGTTCCGGACACATCAAGCAGCTCACCATCTCTGCCAATATCACAGATGTTCAGATTTTTTGCATTCTCTACCTACTGAAATTCTTCAAAAACCAGGACAAGTGTTACCACCAGAAAAAGGACTTAGATAGTACTTGAAGCAAAGGAAGGAAAGAAAAACAGTAAGCATCCTGATCTCATTCCAACTAAAAACTAGCCCAATGACATGAAGATTGGACAAAAAATATGAAAGAGGAAACAGGAAACAGCCTAGGAACACAGTAATCACGAGAATACTGATGATGAAAGAAAGCAGTGTTCATTGGCTGGAAACTTTGTAGTTGCGTTTGGTATTAGAGTAACTACTTATTTCTTTCTACTTTGTTTCAAAAGGTTTAAGGTTTATAATAATAGCTCCAGTTTCCCGAGTGGATCATATTCTTGTTATGGTACTAAGCTAAAATGCTTTACATGCATTGATGTATTTAATATTCACAACCTGACAGGAAGCTCATACAATCTTTCAGTAGAGAAAAGTGAAGTTTCAGTGACTTGCTCAGCAGTACAACATGTAATGAAAATATTAGTTTTAGACCTGAGAAAATCTGAATCCATGCCTCATGCTCGTTTTTCTCATACCACCTGACACTCTTGAAATTTGGAGGAGTTTCCTGAATAGTTCCTTTTCCTTCCCTTTGTTTTCTGGCAAGGCCATCACATCTATAGCTACACATGTTTAAATTACTATACAATGCTACTAGTGTACTAATACTATAGTATACTACTATACTATACTACTAGTGTACCAGGAGTATAGTAATAAACATACTAGTAGCATGTTTTTAATTACTATACATACTATACTATACTAAACTATACTACAAATTATAGAGCCTTAAAGCCAGGCAGGTATCAGTTTTTACAATGACTACCTATGAATTTCTCCTTTTAAATATTCTTCACTTAGAAGTAGTTTTAGTTCTGCTCTGTTAGCAAAAAAGAAATATCGAATCGGAGGTTGGGGGAAGATGGTGCTATAGAAGCAACTCAGGATTGCAGCTCTCAGTCAAGACGAAGAGGGTGAGTTCACACCGCATTTCCAGACGGATCTTTATAGCCCCCAGAACGGGGAAAAGCCCAGGTGTAGGAGGGACACAGGATGCCAGCGCAGCAGTCTGCTAGCGCAGCAGTCTCCGTGCAGCCAAACAGCCAGCGCTGCAGCACAGCGGCACGGCGCACAAAACACAGGGGTCTGGGCACCCTGTTAAACCGGCAATTTGAGATTTGGGAGGGCAGATTACCATATTCATTTGATTAAATGGGATTTGGACAGTGAGCCAGACCAGGAGATTTCTGGGAGGTGAACTGTGAGCCAGAGCAGCGGGTTGCTGCATGGGAAATCACACAGATCCCGGTGCCCTTTCAGCAGTGACTGAAACACCTGGGAGAGAGTCAACCCTACAACTTAAAAAAAAAAAAAAAGCAAAAAGGCTCGGAGGCAGGGAGCCAAGTGATCAGGCTCGATGGGTCCCACCCCCACAGGGACAAACAAAACGGCAATTTGAAACACTCGGGGTTGAGAGTTTCACTGCGGGCACAGCTG
>JAPYYA010005509.1:0-10724 GCA_028533165.1 Leontopithecus rosalia | reverse complement strand
CAGCAGTGGGTGGGTACCTCAGTAGGGGCCGAAGCTCTCGACAATGGCAGACGCCCCTCCCCCACCAAGCTGCACAGTCATGTGTTCCACTCTTCCCGCAGTGGAACTCTCAACCCCCAGCACTCCAGATCGACTTATTGCTTGTCCCTGTGTGGGTGGGACCCGTCGAGCCTGATCAATTGGCTCCCTGCCTCGGAGCCTTTTTGCTTTTTTTTCTTTTTAAGTTGTAGGGTTGACTCTCTCCCAAGTGCCTCAGTCACTGGCTGAAAGGGCACTGGGATCTGTGTGATTTCCTGTGCAGCCACCCACTGTGCTAGTTCACAATTCACCTCCCAGAATTCTCCTGGTCTAGTTCACCATCCAAAACTTGTTCAGTCAGATGAACATGACAATCTAGCCTCCCAAGTCTCAAATTGTCGGTTTAACAGGGTGCCCAGACCCATGTGTTTTGTGCACCTTGCCGCTGCCGCGGCACTGGCTGCCTGCCGGAGAGCGCTGCGCTTGAGTCCTGCATGCCTTTTACACCTGGGCTTCTCCCCCGCTCTGTGGGCTATAAGGATCTGTCTTAAAATGCGGTGCTTGCTTACCCTCTGCGTCTTGACTGAGAGCTGCAGTGGTGAGTTGCTTCTAGAGCGCTATCTTCCTCCTCCAGGCCTCTTCACTGGTTTAATTTGAAGAGCAATTTATGCCCCCAGAACACTATTGAGAGGAAGCATTATACAAATAACCAATAAGAACATGAATAGATGCTTGACATCATTAGTCATCGGGAACTGCAAATACAGATCACAATTACCACATACCCACTAGTGTGGCCATAACCATATACTCAGACAATACCAGGTGTTGGCGGGGATGGGAAGAAATGGTGCTAGTGAGAATGTAAAACGATGCTGCCATTTTGGAAAAATGTGGAAGTTCCTTAAACAATTAAATGCAGATTTACCATATGACCCAGCAATTCTACTCCTAGGCACATACCCAGGAGGAATGAAAACATATGTCCACACAAAAACTTGTACATGAATTTTCATAGTAGCGTCGTTCATAATAGACAAAAGGTAGGAGAAAAACCGAATATCTATCAATTGACAAATGGATAAACAAAATGTGGTATAGCCACATCATTCCGTAAAAAGGAATGTAGTGCTGATACCTGCTACGTCATGGATGAAGCTTGAAAACATGCTAAGTGAAAAAAAAAAGTCACAAAGACCACGTTACATAATTGCATTTAGACAGAATGCCCAGAATAGGGAAATCCATAGAGACAGAAAGTAGACTAGTGATTGCTTAGGACTGGGGGAGGCATGTAGGGGGATAGAAAGATGAGCTAAAGATTCCTTCTGGGGTGATGAAAAGGTTATAAAATTGGCTGCAGTGGTAGTTATCCTAAAAACTGTTAACTTACATACTAAATACATTTTATAGTATGTGAATTATATCTGAATAAAGCTGCTTTTGGAAGTCTTAAGTTTTTTCCATGAGTAGACACACAGCACAATCCCATTTTTCTGATGACCGCATAGTGTTCCACAGCACAAATGTGCCATGATTTTTCTTCACCATTACCCTAATGACAGCTACACGTGTTGTTTCTGGTTTTGCACTATTACTGACAATGAGGTAAAGAACGCCTTGGCAGTACCTCCTTGTGTTCATATGTAGACATTTGGTGGCCTATTTTCCTAGGTCTTTTAACCCATAGAAGACCAGAGTTATTGCTAAAGATTTTAAAAGTTAGATAAATAATTGTCTTCTGAGAGCAACATGACAGGGTTTTGCATGTATGATAACTCTGGCTCAAGCCTTCTTTGACTGGTTACCAACATTTGTTCATTTAGTTATTCTTGTCCTCTTTAATTTGTCAGATTTACTAAGGATCAACTTTAGCTAGGCCCTCAGCTGGGTGCTGAAAATCTAGGCAGGATCTGAGGCTGGGGCAGGGTAGCGGGGTGAAGGTAGGGGAGGTGAATGGGCAACTCCAACACTCTGGTGAACACCAAGCCCTCAACCCAGTTCCCTGAGGGTGCTCTGTCCTCCAGGATGGCTGGCTAGCCAGGCTCACACCAAGTCCTTGGCCACTGCCATGCCCACAGACAGATACATCCAGTCTTCCCATATAAGACTTGTAAGAGTAATCGTGGCAACATTTGCTTAATAACATAAAAAAGACATGCTACATGCAAACACACACACACACACACACACACACACACACTAAAAAAGTCTAGGAACACACATATGCCTATCACAAATAGAAGAATGGACAACTTTGGCATGGGCATCGAAAGGAACAGCAAGGTGTGGAAGAGCTCCACACAGACACACAGGGCACAGCAGCACCTCTAGAAAGGGGCCCAGAGGGCGTGCAGACAGGGATGGGGGAGACTCACTGTTCAGCGTACCCTCTGCATGCTTTGACTTTTGTGCCATGTGCATGTTTAAAGGAGCAATAAGATTACTCCTTCAGGGGCTCCCTCTGCCTCCATAGTGAAATCATATTTTCAACACATGATGAGACCGCAACTTCACCTTCTCCCAGCGCGTCCTTCCACTTCTTCCTTCTTCCTGGGCGCTCCTCCAGTTTCACCTCCTGCATGGAGCATGGCCTTCCCCTCAGTTTCATCTGCCTCCAGGCCCTGGAGGTACCCTCGGGCCACCAGGAGAAACTTCCTCCAGCCCCTTGACAACTCTGGACGACCCTCTGAGCTCAGAATTCTCCCAGGGGAATACCCTTCCTCCAAACTGGCCACAGGGCCACCAGACCCCAACTTCCTGGTTCAGGGCCTGCAACACGGTAAGGCTGACCAAACTTAAGGCTGCTGAGGCAGAAATAAATTGGTGAAGGTGAGTGGACACCAAATGTGAGGATCATCTGACGAAGACATGTCAGCAGAGAGGCATGCTCCACATCAGCCACAGGCGGAAGGAATGTCTGGGAGAGCGGAGGAGAAGGGAGGCGAGGACTTATGCTGGAGCTGTTCTCTTCACCGCAGGGTCCACTGCAGGGGTTCAGTCGTTGGCCATGGACAGCAACACACAGGCTGAAAGTTTCTGCAGGCAAGACAAGCAGCAAAGCTTCATGATTTAGAAACAAATCGATGTCTTTTTCAGTGTCAGTGGCTTATGGGTTTGCTTGTTTGTTTGTTTTGAGACAGTCCCACTCATTACCCAGGCTGGATTACAGAGGCATGGTCTTGGCTCACTGCAACCTCCGCCTCCTGGGTTCAAGCAATTCTCCTGCCTCAGCCTCCTGAGTAGCTGGGACTACAGGCATGCGCCACCACACCCGGCTAATTTTTGTATTTTTAGTAGAGATGGAGTTTCACTGTGTTGGCCAGGCTGTCTTGAACTCCTGACCTCGTAGTCCACCCACCTCAACCTCCCAAAGTGCTTGGATTACAGGCTTGAGACACTGTACCCGGCCGGGTTACCTATGAATCTGTACTTCAACAATTTGAGGAAACTCACAAGATCTGTGGGACTCAGGATAAGACGCTTCACTCAGGCACAGGATGCAAGCCATGAAGCCTAAGGCCTCCCCAGGTGAGCAGTATGCCAGCTGCCAATATGGCCTGTAGGTTATCAGCGAGCACTCAGGCACTGTTTGTCAATGTGTGCACAAGACAAACGGAGAGAAAGGAAGAAAGAGAATGAGTGAGAGAGAGAAGGAGACGCAGAATGAGACGGTGAGTGAGAGAATGAGAGAGAGTGGGAGACGGAGTGAGTGGAAGTGAGACAGAGAGAGAGATGAGCAAGACAGTGAGGGAGACAGCAAGTCGCCAGTCCCAGGCCCAGTCCCACTGCTCCCTCCTAACCTGCCGAAAGTCCCAGGGGCACCACAGAGAGGCCAGCTGAACTGCCCCAAGTCTCCAGCTTGTAAGAGGGGCCTGGGACTCAGACCTGATTCCAAATCCCAGCCTCCTTCAGCTTCCCCACCCTGCACTCCAGAAGGCTTCTCAGCCCCATGCAAGAAGGACAAAGGTGTCTTCCTGGGCTCCCTGGGTCCCCCTCAGCCTCCATCCACCTGTGAACCCTCCCTCAGGCTATCTCTGCATGTTTTTCACCATTTGAACGGACAGAGGTTTGGAATATTTTTGCTTCGATTATACCCTTTCTTTAAAGATTCTCTCTGGAGATTTCTGGCTAAAGACACCAAAAGGTGAAAAAGAAATACACTAACCCAGTCAATAATATGATACTTTATTCAAAAGTGATAGTGATGTATTTTAGTTGTTATCACTTACCATGGCTTTCTTGCGTTGTTTTCCAACTTCTGGTGTTTCAGCTATAAAAAAATAAAATAAAATTTTATATATCCTTATATCTGTTCCTTGGAAACACAGGCTCCCTGATGGAGCCTAAGTCACAATTCCTACCCTTATGAAAGCTCTCTGTGATCTGGGAGGGAAACCAGAATAAATATGCTAGGATGCAGTAAATGAGATTGGAGAAATACCTCATCCATATGGGAATGTAAAGACCAAGACACCTCGGCCCACTCGGCCAGTGCGGGACACCCCAGCTGCCACTCCAGTGTGGAGTGTCCTCAGCCTGCCCCGAAGCTCAGCTCCGCCCTGCCCCCTCCACTTCCTTCTCATTTTCAGCACTGTAATTGGCTATACGTCACTGTGAGCTTAATCTGCATTTCTCTAACGACCAATGATGTTGAGCACTTTGCATGTGTGTAAGAGCCATTTGCATATCCTCTTTGGTGATATCTCTGCTGAAATTTTTGGACCATTTGCTTACGTCTTCATAACCATTTTTTACAGAGACTACCTCCACTGTCTTTCCTTCATGCCTTCATCAAAATCAGTTGTTCAAGCATACATTTGTCTCTTGATTTTCTACACTATTTCATTGATGACTATTCGTCTGCGTTTTCATTTTATTACTGAAGCTTTATAATATCTTTCCACTTTCATTCAGTTTAAAATTCTTTCTGATGTTCCTTTGGATTTGTTTTGACCTGTGAGTCATTTAGATGTGCATTATTTAATTTCCAAACACTTGGGGATTTTCCAGATATCTTTCTATTACTTACTGATTCCTAATTTAATTCCATTTTGGTCAGAGAACATGTTGACTGTGACAGAAATCCTTTCACATTTACTAAAACTGATTCTGTGGCCCAGAGAATACTTCATCTTGGTAAATGTTTCATGTGCACTTGAAAAAATGTGCATTCTGCTACACAGGAGAGTTCTATAAATGTCAATTTGGTCACCTGTGTTTTCTAGTTTTGTATCTGTATTCTTACTGATTTTCCATCTACTTATTTTCTCTGTCTGTTGCCCAGGCTAGAGTGCAGTGGTGCAATCACAGCTCCATAAACTTGAACTCCTGGCTCAAGTGATTCTCCTGCCTCAGACTCCCAAATAGCTAAAACCACAGGAATGCGCCACCAGGCCCAGGAATATTTTTTTTTAAGACAATGTCTCACCATGTTGCCCAGGCTGGTCTCGAACTCCAGGGCTTAAGCAATATGACCACCTTGGTCTCCCAAAGTGCTGGGATTACAGACATGAGCCACTGCATATGGCCCTGTGTAGTTATTCTCAATAATTATTTAGAGAAGAGTGTTGAATTCTCTAATTGCATTTTTGGATGTATCCATTTCCCCTTGAAGGTTTCTGAGTTTCTGCTGCATGTATTTTGAAGCTGTGTTATCCAGTGGATAAATGTTTAGGATAATTATGTGGTGATTGATTGACCCCTTTCTCATTATGACCTTCTCTGTCTATGGCAACATTTTTGCTCTAAAATCCACCTTACTTGGTATCAAGATGGTGACTCCTGAATAGCATTGGTGTGAAATGTGTTCCATTCTTTCACCTTTGATCCAATGTTGCATGTGCATGTGTGCATACTCGTGTGATTGATGCTTGTTTTTTAATCCAATTGAAACAATCTCTGGGGCTGGGCACAGTGGCTCACACCTGTAATCGCAGCACTTTGTGAGGCCAAGGTGGGCAAATCATGAGGTAAGAGATTGGGACCATCCTGGCAAACATGGTGAAACCCCTTCTCTACTAAAAATACAGAAATTAGCTGGGCGTGGTAGCGCGTGCCTGTAATCCCAGCTACTTGGGAGGCTGAGGCAGGAGAACCACTTGAACCCAGGAGGCAGAAGTTGCAGTGAGCTGAGATTGCACCACTGCACTCCACCCTGGTGACAGAGCAAGACTCCACCTCAAAAAACAAACAATCTCTAATCTTTAATTTGGCTGTAGTTTAGGTTTGTTTCATTTAATATGATTATTGATTTGGTTGGCATTAAAGCTAGTATCTTATCATGTATCATAACCCAATCTGTGAATTGTTTTGTTTCTTTTTTAGCAATTTTGATTAATTAAGGAATTCTTATATTTTCATATTATTTCTTCTATTGGATTATCAGCTTCAACTACTGTGTTACTTCAGTGGTTGTTTTAAGGCCGACACTGTACTTCTTTTCACAGTCTATGCAATAAAGTGATACTATATCACCTCAACTGCAGTACAGGTTGGGGATCCCTTATCCAACATCTTTAGACCAGTGATGTTTCAGATTTCAGGATTTTTTCAGGTTTTTGAACATTTCGGAATGTCATACTTACTGATTGAGCATCCCTTGCCTGAAAATTTGAAATCAGAAATTCTTCAATGAGCATTTCCTTAGCGCATCATGACAGCATTCCAGAAGTTTCAGATTTTTGAGGGAGCATTTTGAATTTCAGACTCTCATGTTAGGAATATTTGCCCTTTCTGTGACCCTTGTAACAGAGTTTTCTCTCCTGGACTTGTGCTAGCGTCACACAGTTTACCTGTGCATATTTTACAAATCCCCAGTGCACTGCTGTTTTGCTTTAAAGAGTTGATTCTCTCTTTTAAATAACATTTCTATTTTTCTTCATTCCTTTGTGTAGATACAAATTTCCATCTGGTGTCATTCTCCATCCCGTCACACTTCTGGTAGGGCAAGCCGGAGGGTCATCAGTTCCTTCCGTTTTTGTGTGTCTTTATTTCATCAAGTGAAAGATATTTTCTCTAGGTAAAGAGTGCTTTCTTTCAGCACTTTAAGGATGTTGTTCTATTGTCTTCTCATTGCATTGTTTTTAATAAGACATTTGCTGTCGCCCCTATCTCTGTTCCTTTGTGCTTAATGTTTCTTTTTTATTTGGTTTTGAGATTTTCCCTTATCACTGGATGTCAGCAACTTGGTTATCATGTGTCTTGGTGCTGTTTTCTTTTTATTTCTTACGCTTGGAGTTTGTTGAGCTTCTTGATTCTATGGGATATAATTTTTATCCAATTTGGAAAATTTTAAGAAAACTGTATTTCTTAAAATATGTTTTCTGTCTCCCTCCCCTTTTACAACTATAATTACTCGTGTATTTGAATATTCAACCACTTAAAGTTGTCCCACAGCTCACTACTATTTTTTTTTTTTGAGATGGAGTTTCGCTCTTGTTACCCAGGCTGGAGTGCAATGGCGCGATCTCGGCTCACTGAAACCTCCGCCTCCTGGGTTCAGGCAATTCTCCTGCCTCAGCCTCCAGAGTAGCTGGGATTACAGGCACGCGCTACCGTGCCCAGCTAATTTTTTGTATTTTTAGTAGAGACGGGGTTTCACCATGTTGACCAGGATGGTCTCGATCTCTTGACCTCATGATCCACGCACCTCGGCCTCCCAAAGTGCTGGGATTACAGGCGTGAGCCACCGTGCCCGGCCTACTATTTTGTTTAGTCTTCTTGTTTCCCTATTCTGCATTTCTCTCTGTTTTTTATTTTGTGAAAATTCCTTTCCTTGTTCCTCTCCTTTAACTTCCCTGATCATTTTCTCTGCATCGTCTAAACCATCCCATGTATTTTTTATCTCACATTGTGGCTTTCATCTTGAGAAGTTTGATGTGGATCTTTTCTAAATCTTCCTTGCATCTAGTTATCATGATCAACCTCTTCCTCTATTATACTAAATGTAT
Source organism: Leontopithecus rosalia (assembly GCA_028533165.1). Taxonomy (NCBI): domain Eukaryota; kingdom Metazoa; phylum Chordata; class Mammalia; order Primates; family Cebidae; genus Leontopithecus; species Leontopithecus rosalia. The sequence goes on along the minus strand of JAPYYA010005509.1, from coordinate 2,754 downwards.
GAAATATTGAAATGTTGTTTTAATACTTGCTTTCATGTCCTTGTCTACCAATTCTACTCTATCATTTGTCATTTCTGGATCACTGTTGGTTGATGGATATTCATCCACATTATGGTTCATTTTTTCTTTTTCGTGTGCTAGTTAGTGACTTTTGATTGAGTGCCATGCATTGTAAATTTTACTTTATCAGATGCTGTATATTTTACATTCCTGTAAATAGCTTTGAACTTTGAGTTTGATCTTTTTGATCTTGCTTTTATGCTTTGCTAAGCGAGATCAGAGCAGTGTTTATCCTAAGGCTAATTTCACCCTCCAATAAAGAAGGAAAACCCTTCTAAGTATTATACCCAGAGCCCTGTGAATTTGTTTTCTACTCTGGCTGGGAGGAACAGGCACTATTCGCAGCCCTGTTCAATCTATGGAGAATGCTCCCTCTAATGTTATGTATGGCTCCGTCTCTTTTCCATCCTCTGACCAGTACTTAGCTGAGTGGTGGGGGAGGACCCTCTGCAAACCTCCACAGCTCTCACTGTGTACCCCTCTCTCTTCTGTGAATTCCAGCTGCCGTGGACTTCCTAACTTCAGCTGTGGCTTTTCATCTTAGTGAGTCTGCTGAGCTTTGCCTGGCCTCTTCCATTTACCACCTGTGTCTTGCACTGGGCCCAGCACCTGCTCATCTGTTCTCACAGATCATTCCCCTTCATTGCCTGGTGTCCGATATCTTTTCAACTGTTATTTTAATAATATGTCCCATACTTTTACATCTATCAAACCAAAGGTAAATCTTGTCCTTATTATTCCATCTTTTCCAGAAGTAGAAGCTATAGAAATGTTTGTGTCATTCAAGAGTCACACAGATGAATGCTGGCCATGCCATTCACACACCTTCTCCAGCAAGTGATGTTCCATCAGCTGGCAAGAGTCTGGCCTGACAGGCAAGCTCAGCCCTCTGACTTGATGTCATTAAACACCAAGTTAGTCACACCCTTTGGAAGTCATCTGTAACTTAACTGCAAGGAGGGAATCCACAACTCAGATAGAGGTGAGTGTCATAATTGCATTCCTCATGGGACGCCAGTAAATGGGCAAATCTGTGATGTCACGCTCTCCTGTGAGCTTACTGAGCCCAGATGAACCTTGAGAATATAAGGATGTAGGCTTTCCGAGTCCCCAGGCTCTGGGTAGATTATCAAGTTGAGAGTAGCTGTCAGAAACTGGCCCAACTGCTGTTCCTCGTGCGACACCCAAAACGCATTGCATGTCACTATGCCTAACATTCTGCAAGCTGCTGCAAGGGTTACCCAAACAGGTGGACCTTGCATCTCTAAAGATCCAAAAATTTCATGTTAACCATTTTGTTGTAGTTTATGCTAATGTGTCTATTTTAAATATTTTAACAATAAGAAGCATAAATAAATAAGCAGCTAAAGTCACACACTATTGTCAGCACAGTAAAGAGAACATAACATAAACCTGCATGGTCTTGCATCATTATTGCAAGCCCCCTTTCTCTGAGAGAGCGTTAGCTCTGAGGACCTGGGAGGGTGACAGCAATTGGAAAATGTTGGTTCCTTCCCATTTCTATGAATACTAACGACCTGTGTGGCGTATGGCCAAGTCCATGGCCTTCTCTGTCTCCACTTCCTCATCTGAAATGATGGCAACAGAACCTTTCCTTCCTGGGTTGTCAAAGTCCACAGAGAAGCATAAACCATGATTCACATGTGAGGATGTACGCAGGCTTCAAAGGCTCTGGTCTTTGTATAACAGCATGCCCTTCATGCCGCCGTCAGCAGAAACAGTCAGATTCCACCACATCAAATAAAACACTTCCCACCTGAGGCCTTTGCAGCTGACTGTATTTTCTTAGGGGAGATATTCTGTTAAATGATAAAGCATATTGCTTAGAAGGGTAGTCTGCAAAGGTTCTTGTTTCTCTAGACGAGTTATCCTTGAAGGAACAATCTGGGATTTCAGAAAATGCGACTGAGCCAGTAAGTGTTAGGTATTTATAAAGAGAATTGAGCAAGCAGGGCCTTCAGCAACACTACCCTGCAAGTGGGAATGAAGCCACCTTTGATGGAGACATTTTATGGGGAATTCTTTGTATAAGAATGAGAGGTCAGGTCAGTGTTGGTCCCTCAGGAAACTAAAACTCATCCGCTTCCCGTGGAACTCCAATCTCCCTCCTCATTGTTCCATTGGGAAGGCAGAAGTCATCCTGGGTGCAGCCTCACAGGAAGTGAGTCTGGAAGCTTGCAGGTGTGCCCTGACCCTCCCCTCTGCTCAGGCGTCCTCCGACCCCTCCCACACCTACCCACACATAGGCTAGTGCCCTCTCACCACCACTCTGCCGACCGGCAATTGTTGACCAGTCCATCTCCCTCACCATCCCAGATTTCTTATCCCCATTCACCCTGAGATCCCCGCAGCACCTAGAGCTCACTGGCCATCCAGAGCATGCTGCTCAGTGAACTGACCTGACTCTCCTCTCGTCTCTCAGATCCCAGTTCCTGTGGTTTCCAGAGAGAAAATTCGACCATATCATCCCTGTTTAGCCTGTCTGTGGATCCCCAGGCCTTTGGGGGTGCCTACAACTTCCCTTACCTGGGCCCTCCCTCCCACACCAGCTACATCTCTTACTATGTCCTCCTTGAGGTCCCCCATTCCTAACCACCTACAGTTCTGCAAAGATGTCCTGGACACAGCAGAGTTAGGACATGGGGAAAGACAGTCCAATCTACATAGAGGAGA
>JAPYYA010005508.1:0-10725 GCA_028533165.1 Leontopithecus rosalia | reverse complement strand
CTCCTTCCCTCCCTTCCAGCCTTCCTCCCTTTCTCCCACCCCCCCCCAAAAAAAAAGAAGACAGAAACAAAAAGGAACATGCTTTATGAATCAAAAACAGTGGAAACTAGTCTGTGGGGACCTAATACAAAGTCATAGTTCCTTCCTCAAGAGGTGATAAATGACAGGGAGAGAGCAAGAGAGTCTCTGGGAACATGATTCTATTCTCTATCTTGACCTGGAAGGTGATTTCATGGATATATACATTTTGTAAAACTTCATCAAGCTTTATACCTTGATGTTTCTCGTTGTATGTGTGTTATATTTTGATTTTAACAGTTTACCAAGAGACAAAAAATGAACTATAGCTGCATTTAACATGGATAAATCTGAAAAATATGGCGAGTGAAAGAAGCAAGTCTCAAAATAATTTATACAGTATGATTTCACTTATATGAAATTCAAAATAAAGAGAGAGGTAAGTAACTGATCAACATAAATTATAGGATAGTGATTTCTTCTCAAGCAAAAAAGAAGAGGCAATCAGAGAAGGGTGCCCAGCGGTCTTCTGGAGAACTGCAATATACTATTTAACAAATAATATATCTATTACATATACTATTTGATATTTAATAAATGTAATAGGTTGAAAGTATAAAAATGTTTATTTTCTAATGGTTCTTTAAACTGTACCTGTGCACTGTACACAGTTATTGTATGCATGCTGTTTCACAGCTATAAAATATTTTAAGAGTAATACAACTATACAACTACTGAATTATAAATGATCAGAAAACCAAAATGAGAACTTCTGATCTCATGTCTTTTCATTCATCTGGCAATGGGTAATACTGTTATATACCATCTGCAGAACAGTCTTCTTTGGGTATATTACTAAATATACTTAGGAAACATAAAAATAAATACCAACAATTAATAATGCAGTAAAGTATCAAATAATGCTGAAAATTTAAAAATGAAAATAACTTCCAATGATCCACACATATTTATTTTGATTTTTCAAAGAGAACTTCATTAAAAAGAAAAAAAAACTAAGTGGGAAAAAAATAAGATGCTGAACAAAAAACCAGAAAAAGGTGAGCACAGATCCACAAGCACTTTAAGACTTCGTATTTCCAACTACTTACCTTCAAATGGCACATGTGATTTTAAAACTTAAAAATAAAAATCAAATTTTAAAAAAACATACATTTAAATCAATGTTTATAAATATATCTCTGGCTTAAAATACTCAATATTTAAATGTTGTTAAAATTAAATTTTAAAATATACTTATAAGCTTACTGTTACCTATTTTTGTTTACTAAAAAGGACAACCAAAACTGTTCAATACTACCTGACAAAGAGAAACTTGTTTGTAAAACTAAAAGATGTTATTACAAAGCCTCACTCATAAGAAAGGAAAAGAGAAATGTGACTAAATTGTCACAAAGCTCACTTACTGGGGGAGAAAAAAGCCTAAGAGAAATAATAGCCTAAGGACCATTATTTTCAAAGCTGCTCCATCCCAGTTACAAATAGTTGCCACTTGAGCTCATCTTAGTAAACGCCTAAGAGTGATATTTAATTAGCACATTAATTGAAAATGAGTAGCTAAGTGGTTTTAAATGTGTAAAATGTTATATTCTATTGAGTACCCTAAGAAGCAGTTTTCATTTCTCATTTATATAGCAGCCCTATTTCTAGGGTAAAAGGTTAAGTGCCTCTTAGCAAGTGTCCATTGTATAAAAGATTGTCAAGTTAGTCCGATTTGGCCAGGCATGGTGGCTTGCACCTGTAACCCCAGCACTTTGGGAGGCCGAGATGTGAGGATCATTTGATGTCAGGAGTTGGAGAACACTCTGGTCAACAAAGTGAGACCCCGTCTCTATCGAAAATACAAATATAAATATAAATACACACACACCCCTGATATAGATACTTTAAATTAGTCAAATTTGTTCCACATTGTGTTCTATCCAAACAAATTGATAAAAAAGATTAACAGTTTATTTTTTTCAGGAGGAGCTACTCTGACACCTGAAATTGACCAACAGAAGAGCAACTAGATGTTGATCATGGGTGATCATCATCAAAAAAGGGAGCTGCCTATGAAATGCAAGTAAGCACAAAAGAAAGTTCTCCCACCATGTGGCAGAGCCAGTTTCTATGCACCAGGACCCCACCCCACATCCCCATCGAGACAGAGAACAGTCCACCAGCTCTCCATCTGGTCAGTCAGGTTTTGCAATGGCCAAGCAGAAGGTTTAGATCTGGAGCTGTTCTGCATAGTAGAGTAGCCCCTAATCACATGTGGCTATTTAAGTTAATGTAAATTAGAAATTCAGTTTTTCAATCACACCAGCCACATTTCAAGCACTTAACAGTCATGTTTACTGGTGGCTACCGTATTGAACAGCACCACCTATAGAACATTACCATCAGAAAGTTCTATTGAACAGCACTGCTGTAGAACACATATTTCCCCAAACATTGGGGCTATTCACAAATAAAATGAATGCACTTTTTGCAGGCAATATTTGAGAAGGTTCTACTAAGAAGGAAAGGCATTGATTAGCTCCCTGACAAATACATCCAACAATTTCAGGAGGAGCAATTTATAATGCTAGTGACATTTACATATAAAAATGGAGTTTAACAAAGTAAAAAGATTCATTTGCATGCACAGACTAAAAAACTAAATCAATATTTTTAAAGTGAAAAACGTTTTCTCATAGATTAACATCATCAACCACAAGTGGATTTTCATTATACTTGATCACCATCTGCTGGCTATGTTATTAAACTGCACACACAAATGAAATGTTAGCTATATTGGGACACATTTATAAAAGACATACAGAATCTCAGCTTTTTGCCACAATGAAATGCATTTCTGGAAAACCACATTATAAAGAGGATCATTGTAAAGCAGATCACATTTTTCATGAACATAATTAAAATATTCATTCCAGGCTGGGCGCGGTGGCTCACGCCTGTAATCCCAGCACTTTGGGAGGCTGAGGTGGGCAGATCATGAGTTCAGGAGTTCAAGACCATCCTGACCAACATGGTTAAACCCTGTCTCTACTAAAAATACAAAAATTAGCCAGGCATGGTGGCACACTCCTGTAATCCCAGCTATTCAGGAGGTTGAGGCAGGAGAATCGTTTGAAACCAGGAGGTGGAGGTTGCAAGATCACACCATTGCACCTCAGCCTGGGCAACAGAGTGAGACTCTGTCTCAAAAAAAAAAAAAATCTTCATTCCAAACTAAAATCTAGCATCAAATAACCCATGGAAAAATCTAATTAAAGCAAAGATATAAAAACTATAGTCCTCTATAATCATTTAAAATAGGATAATTATTCTCCAATCCTTTCTTACAGGTATGAACACATGTATTATTTAGATGACCCAACATGAGTTAAAAAAATAAATATCATTTATATAAAATTAGCCTAAATCTGACATAGTAAACATAGTAGGTAATTAATAATAATTTTTTGCATCCACCTAGAAATCCTAAGCAATCTGGTGTAGGCTCCTAATAAAATGGCACCTAAAGAAATCTAATTAACTTCTTTTTCATCAACAAATTCCTCTCAAAGAAGCAGAAGCAATGTGTTTCTTCCACTGTAAAGCAGTGTTTAAAGGTCAGGGCTTATTTAACGTTACTCCTCTTTACCCTATCCTAACTTTTAATCAAAGTTTTAAGTAAAAATAATAAGTGCTATTAAATTACATCTTTCCCTATTCTAGAACCTAACAGCACTTTGGTGATAAGCTACCAGACCACACATACTTCACTGACCAGACATAAAACAATTACAAGCCATTAACAAGAAGCTTCAAAACATTTTTCACAGAATTGTAAGGCAAGCATACAACCTATTGCCTTTGTGTTCTGTCTTATAAAGCATGAAAAGTATACAGATGATATGAACTAAAATCAAAATATTAGTTACCAGCCAAACATGGTAGGTCACAACTGTAATCCCAGAATTTTGGGAGGGCAAGGCAGGTGGATCACCTGAGGTCAGGAGTTTAAGACAAGCCTGGCCAACATAATGAAAACCCGTGTCTACTAAAAATACAAAAAAAAAAAATTAGTCAGGCATAGTGGCACATGCCTGTAATCCCAGCTACTCAGGAGGCTGAGGCAGAAGAATCATTTGAACCCGGGAGGCAGAGGTTGCAGTGAGCAAAGATTGTGCCACTGCACTCCAGCCTGGGTGGTAGAGCAAAACTCTGCCTAAAAAAAAAAAAAAAAAAAAGTTACTTCAGCAGCTTCAAATATATGATGTGAGAAAAATGTAAACAATGAGGCCAGCCACTCTGCACTCCTCCTTCTATCCTTGAAAAAGAGGCTTATTATGTTGTTTAAATAAAGAGTCCTATAAAGCCTACAGTTACCATTCTTTATTTTGATATTATGCAGGATTCATACTTACAATCATAACCTTTCTGCATAGTCATAATTTACTTTTCTTAGGGAATACAAAATGACTTTTAGTAACTGAAAATAATTAATGACCAATGGACTTTAAGATAAAACCTTTTGGGAGGATTAGTAATTAGAGAAGCAAAAGAATGGTCAAACAATCTAACAAGCAAGGTCTGATGAACTATTAAAATAACGATCACCATACCAGTGATGATGGTGGTAACAGCAGCTAACACTTAACAGACCCTCTGTCAAGGGCTTTACATGCCTTATTTCACTTCAGCCTTAAAACTCATTCGTAAATGGAGATAGTGGTTGTACTAACTTTGGGGTTAGTACTAACTTCAGGGTTAGTATCACCACTATCTCCATTTACTGATGATGAAACTGGGGTTGAGAGAAATTAAGTAACCTGACTGAGGACAGATGGCTGCCAAGTGTCAGAACTGGAATGTAAACAAAGGCAAACCGCTTCCTTTTAGCTCAACCTAGAAATAACCAAGAACAAAGGCATAGCTGCCCAGGACTGCTGATGCAGCACAAGTGGGAAAAAATAGATTAAACTGAAATTTCCATATTTGCTGCACAAAGTACTTATGCCTACATGGTACACTGGAAAGAACATGGGTATGAAATCATAAGGCCCTGCATTCTGAAATTGGATCCATCACTGGAAACGTAGCTGGGCTTTCCTGAAGCTGTTAACTCATCTATAAATACAAAAGGGCAATGATGTCAACCTTACTGGACTGTAGAGAGGATTCAATCAGATAACTTGGAAAAGATTTCTAGAACAGCACCTAACATGTAGTAGGAGATCCATAAATAGTATAACTTATCTCACTTGGCCTCTGCTTTCACAAATTAGAAATACAAGTGGAATCCACAAACACTTATTTACTAGAATTTTTTTATCTTTAGGTTTAAATGTATATATAGTTGTTATACAAATTTATTAATTTACAATGTATATGCACAAACATTTTAACAAACTATTTTGGAAGGCAATTGGACAGTATCTATCAAAAAATGTAAGAGTGTAATTATTAAAAATACCATAGACACATTTTTTTAATGTTTTTAAATGTACACTCTAGTCCCAATCCCTAAAGCTAACCACCTTTAACAGTTCCAAGTGTGGTACCCAGAATTATTCCATGCATGTGAACACACATGTAGCCATATAAGCCTCTAAAACACATATACGCAAACACAAATGGAAGTTTACCATACTTTTATACACTTCTTTTTAACTTTATCCTATTAGATCTTGCCATAATAACCTGTGTGTGTGTGTGTGTGTGTGTGTGTGTGTATACACATATATTTTTTAAGCCATTACACAAGATGTTGAACCAACTAATAATCCCACCAACAAAGCAATTTCCCGTCCAGGAATCCATAATAGCCAAAAACACATACAGGCATATAATAATCATTCTTGATATTCCAACTGATTATTTGGCACCTTGAAATCATAGACCAAACTAACAGCCAAAGTTGTTCACATCCCTACCATCCCTGTCTTTCTGTGGGTACTTGGAAATTATACTATAAATCCTCCAACTACAAACCCCAACATGGGTGTTTCACTTTCTGTCCAACAGGGAACATCCCATCACTACATAGAAATGCTCTCTCCCAGGTTTCCCCTTGCTCCTTCTGCCTCCTGACCAACACTTGTGCTTCTCCACGCAGGCTACATGGTGTGGCATGCTTCCCTCCTCTTGGAAACTGTGAGAAATAAACTCTTCTTTCAAAGGCTACTTGTCTCTGTGTCTGTCGCCATATAATATCTGATTAAAACAAATCCTGGGTGTATTTTAATATAAGGTGCTTGATGATACTACTAGGATGTTAACTCAGGCATTCTTTATAACAAAAAATAAAAAAATTAAAAACAGAAGAGACAGGTTAAATTATAGTATATTTATGGATTATCTGTAATTTAAAAGTCCACATAACACAGGTTTAAGACATAGTTGAGTAAAAATAGAACAAGTCTCAGAGCAGTATGTACAATATAAGCCAATTTCTAATTTTGTAATTATATAGGTGTGGATGTCTATTGTAAAATGATATGAACAAAATTGTTCATAGTGATTACCACTCAGGAAAGTGGGATAAGGAGGACACAAAAGGGTTTTTACTTTTTACTCTACATATTTCTACACTGAGGTTTTTATAAGCATGTGTTACATATAGATTGTATAATTTTCTAAAATGAGGATAAAGACTATTAGTCATCTATTATTGTATAACAAATTATTACAAATTTAACAGCTTTAAACAATGCACATAAATTTTCTCATGTTTCTGTGGGTCAGAAGTCCAGACACAGCTGAACTGGGTCCTCTGCTTAGGGCCACAAAAGGCTGCAATCGTGACTGGACCAGAGCTGGGTTCTCATCTAGAGGCTCATCTAGGGAAAGATTCACTTCCCAACTTGGCGTTGATGTCAGCAGCATTCAGTTCATTATGGCTATCTGATCCCTGTATGATTCATGGCAGCTGCTTCTTCCAAAACCAGCAAAGGGAATGACAGTAAGTCTACTAGCAAGATGAAGTTTTATATAACATAATGTAATCCTGGGAGTAATATCCTATTACCATTGCCATAATCTGTTGGTTAGAAGCAAGTCACAGGTCCTGCCCGCACTCAAGGGGAGGGGATTATATAAGAGTATGAACACCAGAAGGAGGATCATGAAGACCACCATCTAGACAATTAAGGTCTTTATCAGACTTCCATGGTAAGCATTTGAAGGCTGATCAGAATGATAATATATATTGATATAGCTCATGATTGTAGAACTAAATGAAATTAACCAAACTATACATGCATGAGATCTAAGTCTATGGTCTCCTTAGTAACATTTTCTAAAGTCAGGCTCCAAGTTCAAATATAACTAAAATATTTCATTGTCAAGAAAATAGGCAGATAGGTCAGGCGTGGTGGCTCATGCCTGTAATCCCAGCACTTTGGGAGGCCAAGGTGGGCAGATCACGTAAGGTCAGGAGTTCAAGATCAGCCTATTCAACATGATGAAACCCTGTCTCTACGAAACACAAAAATTAGTGAGGCATGGTGGTGCATGCCTGTAATACCAGCTACTCAGGAGGCTGAGGCAGGAGAATTGCTTGAACCTGGGAGGCAGAAGTTGCAGTGAGCCAAGATTGTGCCACTGCACTCCAGCCTGGATGACAGAGTAAGACTCTATCTCAAAAAAAAAAAAAGAAAGAAAGAAAGAAAAAGAGACAGGTATTTGACATAAAAATGCAATAAAAGATATAAAATAGCAATGCAATGTGGAATGGTAGTTTTTTTATAGATAATATGGGTAATAAAATTATCTTAAACCAAGAAATATGAAAAAGGAAAGCAAAGAAGAGAACCAGGACAGGACTACTAGCTAAATGTTGAAGCTGTCTGGTGTGAAATGCTAAGTGCACTAGCATATAATATATACTTGGTGGAAAAAATAAAGCGTGAGAATAAGCCAGATGGAATATGACCTCACCATACTTCTAACAAGTTTGGAACAAGGCTACATACCATATCCTACAGGAAGAATAAAAGTAAAGGAAAGGTGCCATCTCTACTGAATAGGGAGTCCTAACAAAAAGGCTTCAAAAGTACTCTGTATCTTTAATAATATAAAAAGGCTAGGACACAAACAGCATAATCTAAAATGCCATTAGAAATACTTCACATACAAAAAGGTCTAAGTAAAGCAGGATTTTATAAAGTGATCAAAAAAGAAACACTAAGGGGGAAAAATCTTTTAAGATTAAAGAGGTTTTTCAAAGGACAAGTTGAAGTGGCTGTAAAATTTATGAGGCAGCATTAAACTTCAGTTCTAAGTAACAATAAATTATTCACTATAAAAACATACATGTGTCAAATATTATAAGCCACTTTAAACTTTTTAAAACAATTTCTTGCAGAACTGATTAGATATATTAGGTTAAGATTAGAGATGCTAACTTTTTCATTAGCACACTATGATCACTCAGAGTAAAGGAGCAAATTTAGATAAGAACTCTGAAGACAGAACCATCAATAGCCAATTCACCACATCTGATCTGAGTGCACACACTATATAGTTCACCTTAATATCAGTTTTCTTGGCTTTAGCTAAAGTAAATGTTAGTTTTATTTTTAAATGCCTTCATGGATGTAAAACTACAAATATCTGTTAACTAATATACATGCAGTCTAAAATTTTTAAAAATAATCAAGTTAAAACGATTAAATTAAAAGAAACATAAGATACCCTGAGATGTTTTGTTTTGGCAGCCCTTGTTGACCTTAGTGATTCTGATATTTGACAGAAGGATATTTTAAGCATGTCCTTTCCAGCTCCTTCACTGTCATATTCCTCACAGCATGTGAAGGGAATTGTTATAACCTACATCCCAGCTTCCCTCCATGTTTTCTAAAATTTATGCTTCCCTCAACGTTTTCTGAAATGTTAAAAAGAAAAAAAATCCTCTTAGGCCATTTCCTCTGCCACAATATACCTGCCTCAAAGGGATTTTGTACAGATTAAATTAAATATATGGCAGTGTCTAACACAATCTATTCATTCATGCATGCATGCATGCACTCTTGAATGTAGATACTTAAGAGAATTCCTAACACGTTCCTGCCCAGTGCTAGGAGCTGGAAATATAGCACACAGCAAAAACACAAGTTCCTACCTCATGAAATTCACAATCTAGCCCCCAGGACAGATAGTAAGCCTCTACACATGGGATGAATGCAACAAAGGAAGAATACTGAAGGAGTAAATAATGGGGTCGCCTAAACTGACTTGGGATATCAGATAAGGCTTTTTTCATGTTTCAATCTCTGAAGGATGGGTAGGACTCACCAGGGCCACAAGAGTGCCTGATTTTCCCATCACTTATTATATAACTGACGATGAATGCCTCATACTCTAGTAATCCTTTTGCATTAAAATGCCATTTAATAATAGGTGACGAACAAAGAGAATTAAATTACTTTTTAGAATTGTGGGAATTTTATTGTTTTCATTTCTCAAAAAAGTCAATGAGTAATAATTGAAGAAGATTCTCATTGTATTTTCTCAAACTTTATCCTATGTTCCAAAGAAGAAGAAAATCTATTCACCTGGACTCCCTGGAAATTTCAAGTCTATTTCCTACCCTGAACCCTTCTCTTACACACCTGAATCCTTGCAAATACTTCCATGATTACACACGACCACCGCACTGAAACTATCCATGTGCTCATCTCTCTCCCACATTTATCTAAAGCAATGGTTATAAATCAGATGTCTGGAGGACGTAACAAATGAGTGATTATACTGCCAGATATAAGGATATCCTTCACTTCTACAAAGACATAGCATCTCTCTCCCTCTGTTTTTGTTCACAGATGAGGTCTCATTATATTGCTCAGGCTGGCCTAACACTCCAGGACCCATGCAATCCTCCTGCTTCCACCTCTTGAATAGCTAGTACCACAGACACACACACTGTGCCCAAACCTCTCCTCTTCTTAAATCACATGATCCCTCTTCTCTACCTTTCTTCTTTCACTTAATAGTACAGAAAAATAGAAAAACAAGTACTTCATTTTCCTCTTAACCCTACTTAATGGGGAAAGAAAATCTCAACCTCAGTAACAGATGCAAATGACATCAAATTTGGTGTCAGGAATTAGAAGGAAATAGTGAAGGCATACACACTAAGTGGGGTAACCAAGCACTACTTAGCTCCAACCTATGGCTGTCTCCTGGAAAGATTTCTAGGTGTCTAGTTTTAAAGAGAAGCCAGAAAGGTGGGCTTTTATATAAAATTCCCCAAATGATCATTTGGACAACTCACTCAAAAATTCTTTTTTGTTTTTCTTTTGTTTTAATTTTTATTGCATTTTAGGTTTTGGGGTACATGTGCAGAACATGCAAGATAGTTGCATAGGTACACACGTGGCAGTGTGTTTTGCTGCCTTCTGCCCCCTCACCCATGTTTGGCATTTCTCCCCATGCCATCCCTCCCCCACTCCCCCCCCAGCTGTCCCTCCCCTATTTCCCCCAATAGACCTCAGTGTGTGGTGCTCCGTCCCTGTGTCCATATGTTCTCATTGTTCATCACCCGCCTATGAGTGAGTATATACGGTGTTTCCTTTTCTGTTCTTGTGTCAATTTGCTGAGAATGATGTTCTGCAGATTCATCCATGTCCCTACAAAGGACACGAACTCATCATTTTTGATTGCTGCATAATATTCCATGGTGTATATGTGCCACATTTTCCCAGTCCAGTCTATCAT
>JAPYYA010005507.1:0-10726 GCA_028533165.1 Leontopithecus rosalia | reverse complement strand
CTGTCAGGTTTTGGCATCAGGATGATGTTGGTCTCATAAAATGATTTGGGAAGGATTCCCTCTTTTTGGATTATTTGGAATAGTTTCAGAAGGAATGGTACCAGCTCCTCTTTGTATGTCTGATAGAATTCGCCTATGAACCCATCTGGACCTGGGCTTTTTTTGTGTGGTAGGCTCTTAATTGCTGCCTCAACTTCAGACCTTGTTATTGGTCTATTCAGGGTTTCGACTTCTTCCTAGTTTAGGCTTGGGAAGGTGCACATGTCCAGGAATTTATCCATTTCATCCAGGTTTACTAGTTTATGTGCATAGAGTTGTTTATAATAATCTCTGATGATGGTTTGCATTTCTGTGGAATCTGTGGTGATATCCCCTTTATCATATTTTATTGCATCTATTTGATTCTTCTCTCTCTTCTTTTTTATTAATCTGGCTAGTGGTCTGTCTATTTTGTTGATCTTTTCAAAAACCAGCTCCTGGATTAATTGATTTCTTGAAGGGTTTTTTGTGTCTCCGTCTCCTTCAGTTCTGCTCTGATCTTAGTTATTTCTTATGTTCTGCTAGGTTTTGAGCTTTTTTCATCTTGCTCCTCTAGCTCTTTCAATTTTGATGATAGGGTGTCAATTTTAGATCTCTCCTTGCTTCTCATGTGGGCATTTATTGCTATAAATTTTCCTCTAGACAGCGCTTTAAATGTGTCCCAGAGATTTTGGTATGTTGTGTCTTTGTTCTCGTCGATTTCGAAGAACATGTTTATTTCTGCCTTCATTTCATTGTTTATCCAGTCAACATTCAAAAGCCAGTTGTTCAGTTTCCATGAAGCTGTGTGGTTCTGAGTTAGTTTCTGAATTCTGAGTTCTAACTTGATTGCACTATGGTCTGAGAGACTGTTTGTTATGATTTCCGTTATTTTGCATTTGCTAAGGAGTGATTTACTTCCAATTATGTGGTCGAATTTAGAGTAGGTGTGATGTGGTGCTGAGAAGAATGCATATTCTGTGGATTTGGGGTGGAGAGTTCTGTAAATGTCTATTAGGTTTGCTTGGTTTAGGTCTGAGTTCAAGTCCTAGATATCCTAGTTAATTTTCTGTCTGGTTGATCTCTCTAATATTGACAATGGGGTATTAAAGTCTCCCAGTATTATTGTGTGGGAGTCTAAGTCTCTTTGTAAGTTATTCAGAACCTGCCTTACGTATCTGGGTGTTCCTGTATTGGGTCCGTAGATATTTAGGATCGTTAGCTCTTCTGGGTTGCATTGGTCCTTTTACCATTATGTAATGTCCTTCTTTGTCTCTTTTGATCTTTGTTAGTTTAAAGTCTATTTTATCAGAGATGAGAATTGCAACCCCTGCTTTTTTTTTTTTTTTTTTTTGCTCTCCATTCCTTTATTTTGAGCCTTTGTATATCCCTGCATGTGAGATGGGTTTCCTGGATACAGCACCCCGATGGGTTTTGGCTTTTTATCCAATTTGCCAGTCTGAGTCTTTGATTGGGGCATTTAGCCCATTTACATTTAGGGTTAATGTTTTTATGTGTGAATTTGATCCTCCCATTTTGATGCTAGCTGGCTGTTTTGCCCATTAGTTGATGCAATTTCTTCATTGTGTTGATCCTTTTTACCATTTATATATGCATATATATATATATATATATATACTATAAGATATTAAACTTACACTTTTACTTCTTTAAATTAGAGAAAATGACTACACAGCTAATGAGTCTGTAGTTTTGAGGGACTAGTAACTTAACCAGAGAAGACCACATCTGAGAAATTATTTCACATTTTAGAGCCTATAGTTCAAGATAGACTCTCACAAGGTGATTAAAGATACACCCAGGTACTAAGGTGCTGCTGGATGGACTGGTCCTCCAGGGTTTGTACCCATTGTTGGAGCCCCAAATGACTGTTCATTGCAAGAAATAATATTTTCCTCTGGTAAAAGCTATGGTGCAAAAGGTAATCCCTAAGTACAAAATTGCCACCAAAAGCAATTGTTGATGTCCCAATGGACCAGGAGTCCTACCTGCCTGAAGACATAGTTGGTGGAGTTGAGATCCACAATGGGGACTGTAAAATAAAGGTTTTCCACAACCTGGAAAGACGGCTGGATCTCAGTCCAGCAGATGATGCCAGAAGTCCAGGGAGCCTAAATTGGTGCAAATGCCAATAGAAGTTTGTGGACTAAGATTTTGGGAGGTGAAGTCCATCCCTGGCTCCCCTGCTATGACATGGAAGCCTCTGATATTGAAGAAATAAGAATGCCTATGTGGCTTCCTGTTTGCTGTTCTAATATTTCTCTGTCTTTATCAATGGATGCCTTTCTGTTGCTAAAGCCCTTGCCTAATTGCTAGCAATGGGAGAGAGTGCGATGTAATGCGATGAGGAACCCACCTCTAGTTCATCTCAGAGTAGCACAGCTCCAGTCGGCTCTGCAGCATTACATGAAAGGGAGCAGATCGTGGCTGCATGCACTTCACCAAGTGTCCTGCTCTTCCTCTGGGTCCCAGCAACCTACTCTGGAGGTGATGTGTACAGTGTTCTCTACCATGAAGTCTCTGCTCTTAAGGTCTAAGACACACGTGGTACATCATTCCTTCCAGTAGTAGTTGCTTCACTGTTACTGTTTGGGCCTAGAACTTTTCCTCACCTGTAAATGCAATTTAAAATCTAAGCCATGAATATTCTTTATTTAATAAAATATTTATGTAGATTTAATTTTAATTTCTTATGTAAGGCACTACAAATTTGTGGTTTGAGGGAGTAAAGTTCCTACTGAGGTGCCTAGAAAAGAAGTATTTTCCAAATTCTTTGAAAAAAAAAAGAAAAGACTGAGCTACAAATAGATTCTTGCAGATCTATGCATGGCTACAGAAAGTCTGTTAGCCTCCCGCCATTTTCCCTTTTTTCTGTGTGTTGACATTTTTCTGAAAAGCAGAATCATAGCCGCTCTTAGATTCTCAGAGGGGCCTGTTACCTGAAAGAGGTTCAGAACCACTGCTTTAAATTGTTTAGGCAGCAAAAGAACTTTCCCTGGAGTTTTAGTCAGTGGAGGTGATTAATCAAATGACTTACAGTGAGAAGAATGAGTGAGTCTCACCGTGGAGTTTGGAGAATTTGAGGCAGTTGTCCTGGAATTATAAATCTTAGAGAAACAGGTCTTCCCCGACCCATGTTGATGATGGTGGGTTTGAGCTGTTTCAACAGATTTTGTTTCTGAAGCTCATGAATGCACAGAAGTGTCTCAACACCACCTTCATCATAAGATGAGCCAATCATGTCCATAACCTCCCTCTGCAGTTTATTCTGCTTTGTTTTGTGAAGACATCCTGAGACTAAAATTTAAGAAATTTGGAATAACTCTTTTTATATTCCACTTAATCTGTCAAATGTTTTTATTTTTTCCCTTTCTAATCTTCTAACCAAAAGCTAGAGGGACAAGACCCAAATAGTCTTGGTAAAACTAGTCTTGATAAAGACTAGTTTTATCCTAAAAGTTGGCTTTAACAGAAAAGTGTTTCAGTAGTTTTTGGAGAACAGGTGGTTCTTGGTTATATAGATAAGTTCTTAAGTGGTGATTTCTGAGATTTTGGAGCACTCATCACCTAAGCAGAAAACATGGTACCCAGTATGTACTCTATTATTCCTCAGCCCCCTTCAGCCCTTCCCCCTGAGTCCCCAAAGTCCATTATCTCATTCTTACACCTTTATGTCCTCATAGCTTAGCTCCCACTTATAAATGAGAACATGTGATAGTTGCTTTTCCATTCCTGAGTTACTTCACAGTATAATGACCTCTAGCTCCATCCAAGTTGTTGCAAATGCCATTATTTCATTCCATTTTATGGCTGAGTAGTATTGCACGGGGTGTGTGTGTGTGTGTGTGTGTGTGTGTGTGTAACACATTTTCTTTATCCACTCATTGGTTGATGGGCATTTAGGTTGATTGCAATTGCAAATTGTGCTGCTATAAACCTGCATGTTCATGTGTCTTTTTCATGTAATAAAAGTTAGTTTTTCTGTGTCTTAAGAATAGCTACATTGCTCCTTAGAATGCTAGCCATCCTTTCACTCATAGACTATGAAAATTTGGACAAGTTTTTGCATGTATTTGAGCCCTGGTCACATAATCTTGAAAAACATAGGAGGGGCCAGGCACCGTGGCTCACACCTATAATCCCAGCACTCTGGGAGGCTGAGGTGGGCGGATCATGAGGTCAAGAGATCAAGACCATCCTGGTCAACATAGTGAAACCCTGTCTCTACTAAAAATACAAGAATTAGCTGGGTGTGGTGGGGCATGTCTGTAATCCCAGATACTTGAGAGGCTGAGGCAGGAGAATTGCTTGAACTTGGGAGGCAAAGGTTGCAGTGAGCTGAGATCACGCCATTGCACTCCAGCCTGGTGACAGAGTGAGACTCTGTCTCAAAAAAAAGAAATAGGAGGAATAATCTCTACTTTTTGGGGTTGTTCCAAGGACATTATGTCTTTGAGGCGTGTCGCACAGACCCAAAGGACACAGCAGTTATTCAGAAGCAGTGTGCTTTCCTCCCTGTCCCTTGAGGAACCGCTGAGAAAGATAACTTATTTGAATTCATTTCCTTTTGCTGCTGTAACAAATCACCAAAAACTTTGTGGCATAAAACTACACAAATTTGGCCGGGCGCGGTGGCTCAAGCCTGTAATCCCAGCATTTTGGGAGGCCGAGGCGGGTGGATCACGAGGTCAACAGATCGAGACCATCCTGGTCAACATGGTGAAACCCCGTCTCTACTAAAGATACAAAAAATTAGCTGGGCATGGTGGCGCGTGCCTGTAATTCCAGCTACTCGGGAGGCTGAGGCAGGAGAATTGCCTGAACCCAGGAGGCGGAGGTTGCAGTGAGCAGAGATTGTGCCATTGCCCTCCAGCCTGGGTAACAAGAGTGAAACTCCATCTCAAAAAAAAAAAAAACTACACAAATTTGAGCATCTTACAATTCTGGAGGTCAGAGTTCAGATGGGCCTCACCAGACTAAAATCAGGACAAGGGCAAGGCTGCATTCCTTTGCAGGGCTCTGGGAGATAGCCATGTCTTCTCTTTTCCAGTTTCCAAAGGTTGCCCACAGTCCTTGGCTCACAGCCCCTTCAGGAATTACATCACTCTGACCCCTGCTGCTACTGCCACCTTGCCTTCTCTCTGCTGTAAACTCTCCTGCCCCTTTATTATTGGGACTTTTTTGATTACACTGGATGTGTCCAGATAAGCTTCCCATTCCCACATCCTTAACTAAATCACACCTACAAAGTCCCTTTGTTATGAAAGGTATTGTATTTACAGGTTGATTAGGATGTGGACATGTTGGGGGCCATTATTTGATCTACCATAATTGTCATGTCAGCTTCTGTAACGTACAGATGTCTTCATCTTTATTACAGGCTCAAGCCTTGCTTATTAACTTAACTTCCTCTTACTTTTCTTTTCCTTCTCTCATTGTATCTTTTTTTTTCAGGCAGGGTCTCACTATGTGCCCAAGGCTGGTCTTGAACTTGAGGGCTCAAGCAGTCCTCCCACCTCAGTCTCTCAAGTAGCTAGGACTACAGGTACATGCAACCATACCCAGCTAATGTGTTTTTTTTTTTTAATTTAGAGATGAAGTCTTGCTGTGTTCTCATTTTATCTTTAATAATGCTATCATCTGCCAGATTTCCTACTAAAAACCTGAGGTTGCCTGGGCTCAAGCCCTCACCACTCCTGCCCGGACACTGCACATGCTCATTGCTCTCTTCGCCACCCACCTCTCTTACCCCGGCAATCCATCTCCACACCACCACTCAACTCATCTTTTTCTAGAACTGCTTTGGCCACCTCATCCTCACCTGAAAGACCTTTGCTGGCCTCCTTCTGCCCACAAAGCCTCCAGTCTCACCCCAAGTCAAACCCTCCCAAGGCTGCGCTCTTTCCCTCTTCCCACATTTCATTTCCCAACCTGCTAAAGTATATGCATGTGTTACATAAGCCACTCAGAATTTCTCATGATTCACCCACACACACCCTACTCTTGCCTGCCTCTGAGATTTCTTTACTCATCCTGCCCCAACTACCTGGAGTGCCCCTCTCTTATCCTTTACCTGCAAAATGCCTTCTTATTTCATTCAATTCTCACAAATCTGGGAAGGAGTAGATATTGTTAACCCTTTGATATAGGTAGGCAAACAAGCCAGAGCATTAAAGTAACTAGCCCCAGTTCAAATGCATAGTAATTGTCGGAGCTGTCACTAAATACCAGGCTGTCCTTTACTCCATTTTCTAAATTTCAGTAGGCTGCTGCATTATTAGGGTATGAATATTTTATTGTTTTACCCTGATTTTTCTCTTCAATTTCTGCAGATTTCCCTTAGTCCCAAAGGAAACAAAACTAAGGTTTTGTAGTGCTGCCACCACCCCTGACACCCCAGGAGTCCGTGTTTCAGTTACCGACCAGAGTTGAGTGGTCTTTTAAAAATGCAAATCTGTACATGCTATTCTAATGCCACTACCCATGCACTAGCCTGAATCCCCTTAATGGCTGATTTCCCACTGCCATTTAAGAGGATCTTAAATTTCCCAAAAATGGCCCACATCTATCTAGCTTCCTTGCAGTGTTTCCTGCCTGCCAGTGCAGTTCCCCACACTATGCCCTGCTCACCTCTCCATGCCCCCCATGCTGACCTCCTTTCTATCCTTAGGCCCACCATGCTCCCTCCTATCCCATGGCCCTTGCACATGTTCTTCCTCCTACATGAATGTTCTTCCCCCTTTTCATGGTCAACTTAACTCCTTTATCATTTTTCAGGCTTTGACTCAAATGTCACTTCATTAGGGAGCCCACATTTAAACACCAGTGATCTGTACTTTAAAAGACCAAGCTTTTCCCACAAACCATGTTGTGTCTTCTTTAAACACTTTGCATATAAACTGACAAAAGGAATCAAAAATATATCAAGAGTATCTGATTGAGCATTGCCCTTTTAAAAATGAATAAAATTGGTTCTTATTATCTGGAGAGTCTAAGACTGGCCCCAGGCAACAGGCATTTCCTGACAATGACACCATCAAATAGCCCACATCTGAGCATCGCCATTCAATTTCCCCTGTGCTCCTTACACTTCTCCTGTATCTCATATGACTCCTAGCTTGGCACTGAATGCTTAACAAAATTTTTAAGTATAATTATTGGTTGACTAACTGACCAATAAGTTTCATTTGGGACATCTTTTTTTGAAAACAGTTTGGCAGTTTCTTAAACAATTAAACCTGCAACTATTCTATAACCCAGCAATTTCCCTTCTGGACATTTATTCCAGAGAAATGAAGATCTATGTTCACATAAAAACTGGTACACAAATGTTTATAGCAGCTTTATTCATAATAGTCAAAACTGAGAAACTACCAAGATATCCTTCCGTGAGTAAATGGCTAAACAAGCTTCGGCACATCCATACTGTAGAATGCTACCCAAAAATGAAAAGAAACCAGCCACACTGACACACAGCAACCTGGATGAATCTCCAGAGAAGTATGCTGAGTGAAAAAAGGCTAATCCTTAAAGGCTCTATGCTTTTTGATTCATTTGTATAATATTCTTGAAATGACAAAATGACAGAAATGGAAAACAGCCTAGTGGTTGCCAGGGTTTAAGGAGGACATGGAGGGGAAATGATGTAGCTATAGTGGACAAAAGGCGAGACACTTGTGGTAAGGAAAATACTCTTTACTTTGACTGTATCAATATTAACATCCTGGTTGAAATATTGTACTATAGTTTTTCAAGATGTTACCACTGGGGGACTGGGTAAAAAGTACAAGAAATCTCTGCATTGTTTCTTACAACTACATGTGACTCAATTGTTATTTCAATTAAACTTAAAGCTTGTTTTTTAAAAGGGACACATTTAATACATATTTGCAACACACTGAGGTCTTCAAAAACACGTAATAACTGTGATGCCACAAAATACCTTCTTTCTTTTCTTTTCTCATGGTTTGTTTCTGTTTATTACTACTAAGGATTTTATTTTCCTTTATTTAAGACATATATGACATTGATTACTTTCAGGCTATTTTCACAATGACTGTGGTTTATTATATTAGAATCCTTATTTTTTATGTCCCTTGGTTACCTGTCATACATAGAATACTACTCAAAAATAAAAAACATTCATTACTCTGTTTTTCATCCTGATTAAGATACAATTTATAGAACTGTTGGTTTGTACTTCAATCTCTGGCAATACCATAAACAGCCAAGTCTATTAATGCCTTTATCACTCCCCACATAAGAATAATGTTCTTTAAAGTAGCACTTCTGCTGTCTGCCACATCAGATCTCCTTGTCTAGTTCTCAGGGTTCCCTGAGCTCAGTATTAGTATTATACTTCAATAGGTTGTCATTGTTTGGAAAACTTTGTTTTGACTGGCTGCTGTTCAAATGTTTCTTCGGTCCTTTTCATCTCTTCATCATTTCTCTGTGAAAGTTTAATACAGTCTGCTGGTATCACCCTTATTGGATTTCTATTCTATTTTCTGATATTTTTACCTCACACAATTTATTTAGGGTTTGACTTTTTTTTCCCTAATTATTGAAGTGGTCGTAAACGTCCACATTGTGACAGAAATCCTTGCTCAGGGAGTCCATGACTGCTTTGGAAGTATTTACTGTAAACAGAGCAGGATCAGTACCGCATTTTATTCATTTTCATGCTTTAATATAAAAATTCTCTTTGCTTTCTCTTTCAGTGAGTACTGAAAAAATCCAGGAACATATCACCAACCAGGTATTCTCTCACTTCTCATAAACTCTAATATAGAATATTTTTTCAAATGTTAATAATTAAATGTGTAAATGTAAAAAAGGCGGGGGTAATGTTTGTTGTTAGTTACGAGCAATATACATGTTATTGGTTCTGAGAAAAAAACATATTTGGTCATATGCAGATGATCATACACTTTCTTTGTCTCCTTCCAAGCCCAATCCTTCCCTGCCACATCCTTACACAAATGGGAAATAGTAGACTAATGAGACTCTGCCAGTTCTAACTTGCAAGTATCTTTCTGATCATATTGTGACCTCTGCATTGATACTATCATGGCAGCAAACAGATACTTCCATCTATTTTTCCCTTAACTAAGGTGATTCTCCATGATTTTCTCAGGTTTTCGTTTAATAAGCTGGAAGTCACTGCCTCCCAAACAGCTAAGAACTGGCCCCCTATATACCACAAGTTGACCTTCCATTCTGGTCTTTTGTTTCTACTCACAGTTGGCCAGCCTCTTCCTGTCTGCTTCATGGTTTTCTTATCCAATCTTCTTACTAATCTGTTTTTGTGTTTCTAGGTAGGTAGTACTTCTATAGAACTGCTTTAGGAGCTTGAGACCTGCAGCCAAACATGCAAACCAAGGAGGGCCTTCCCCAAAAGCTTATCTTGCCCCACCCTGCCTACTTTCTCCCCAGGCCAGCTTATTTTAGCTACAATTTCTCCACACCCTGCCTGTGCCACTAGACTCAGAAAATGCAGACATTGACCTGTGGGGAAATATGCTTGGGTTTCACCCATAGATACAAATTTCTGTATCTTTCTTTCTTTTTTCCTTTCTCTGGCATAAATTGCAACTCACCCTTCCCAAAGAGAAGGGTGGTAAATCTACATTTATACCAGTCAAAGGTGCATTTTTCAACCTTCTAAATGTACTCCAGAAGGAATTAGAATTCTAGTTCCTATTGTCAATCCATCCCAATAAAGTTCTGCCTTTACCTAATCTGTGCCAGATGCCCTGTAGCTCATCAAGATTTCAAAACAGTGATCCCATTTGGCTAATATACTATTTTGCAAATTCAGTAGCCAAAATTTAATCAGGTGCCGTTTTGCTTTTGAAAACTATTGTACATGTTGACTTGTAGTAGCAACTTTCTTAATACTTGAAAAGGCCATCATTGTGAAATAGCAAAATCAGTTGGCCATTTCTTTTTTTTTCTTTCTTTCTTTTTTAAATTTTTATTGCATTTTAGGTTTTGGGGTACATGTGTAGAACATGCAAGATAGTTGCATAGGTACACACGTGGCAGTGTGTTTTGCTGCCTTCTGCCCCTTCACCCACATTTGGCATTTCTCCCCATGCCATCCCTCCCCCACTCCCCCCCCCCGCTGTCCCTCCCCTATTTCCCCCAATAGACCTCAGTGTGTGGTACTCCCTTCCCTGTGTCCATGTGTTCTCGTTGTTCATCACCCGCCTATGAGTGAGTATATATGGTGTTTCCTTTTCTGTTCTTGTGTCAATTTGCTGAGAATGATGTTCTCCAGATTCATCCATGTCCCTACAAAGGACACGAACTCATCGTTTCTGATTGCTGCATAATATTCCATGGTATATATGTGACACATTTTCCCAGTCCAGTCTAACATCGATGGGCATTTGGGTTGATTCCAGGTCTTTGCTATTATAAACAGTGCTGCAATGTACATTCGTGTCCATGTGTCCTTATAGTAGAACGATTTATAGTCCTTTGGATATATACACAGTAATGGGATTGCTGGGTCAAATGGAATTTCTATTTCTAGGTCCTTGAGAAATTGCCACACTGTCTTCCACAATGGTTGAACTAATTTACACTCCCACCAGCAGTGTAAAAGTGTTCCTATTTCTCCACATCCTCTCCAGCATCTGTTGTCTCCAGATTTTTTAATGAACGCCATTCTAACTGGCAT
>JAPYYA010005506.1:0-10726 GCA_028533165.1 Leontopithecus rosalia | reverse complement strand
CCACACACTGAGGTCTATTGGGGGAAATAGGGGAGGGACAGCGGGGTGGGGAGTGGGGGAGGGATGGCATGGGGAGAAATGCCAAATATGGGTGAAGGGGCAGAAGGCAGCAAAACACACTGCCACGTGTGTACCTATGCAACTATCTTGCATGTTCTGCACATGTACCCCAAAACCTAAAATGCAATAAAAATTAAAAGAAAAAAAGAAAGAAAAGGTAAGTCGGTGCCAATGGTTATACAGCTCAAGTCAAGTGAGATAATTCATGCTGGAGCCTGAGAGTTGGTTCTAGAGAGAGCTGTACTCTACAGCAGAGCAGGGAGCAGTTCATAAGGCGCTGGCTGACAGATTTCTCAAAATGTTTGTTCCAATCCTAGGCTTAATAAGTGAATTCCCTTAAAGCAACATTGGTTCCCCAAAACATTCATACCAAGAAAGGGGTTTGGACTCCACTAGGAAAACATTGTCTTTCTGGTTTAAAAGTTGGAGATCAGCATGAATCATTTCCCTCCAATTGCATACCTCTGAAGTGGAGAGTACATGAGCTTTCGGCACGAGCACCCTCCAAAACCTGGGCGCATCCAGATGCTGCATTTCTGAGGCTCCGACAGATGATCATCCTCTTTACATCCCATTAAAACACTCGTGCTGATATGATTTCCTCACCTCGGGCAACAGAGATATGAACCTCAAGATGATGCATTGTGTGGGCTGGGTAAGCTCTATATAGCTCACGATCAAATGTCTAACTTTTGGATCACTTTACCCCAGCAGCACAACTGCCTCTTTACAACGCATTCGGCTGAGCTTGGAGGCTCTACATCTGGTTTCGTCCAACTTCAGCTCATTTGATTTTTCATTGTTCAAAGATCACATCTGTGCATTTGAAATCACCCATCAAATGCCACTACTGGCTCTGGTTCCCAATGGATATAGTGCTTCTCCTAATCAGAGCTGATGCTTTAATAGTGAGAAAAACAGGCATCAAGTATTCTACAAATCTATTCTTTGGCACCTCTTTTAGCTTTTATTAAGGCAAATGTGAACAGGGGCAATGTGAAGTCTAATAAATATAAAGGACAGGAAAGACTCAGCTTGGAGTATGTCCAGGCCTGCTTTACCCATAATAGGACATTTAATTTTTCCTTTATTGATTACACTGTGTTTGCCACAGCAGCCTGGCTTGCCAAGAACATAGCATTATATGAATCCCAAGAGCAAGAAGGACTCAAGGAGTAAAACACAGGAAATTCAAGAAACTTTCTCGAAACATTGGCCATTGAATGCCATTTTTCTCAATTTTGAAAATAAATGTTTTTAGCAAGCATAAGGCCTCACATGACATGATGTGAAAAGGCTAAAAACAGCAATAGAAATTACATTCATAAAAGTGCATTGCCAACATACAGCGAAGGCTTTGGCTTGCTCTGTGCCCATGGGAATGTAGGCATGGCTGGCAGGGCTGCTGGGTACTAATCCTCAGCTCCCTAGAGAGGCTCATCCCTGGGCACTGGCTTGAAAATAAAAATTTAAACCTCTCTGATGTTCGACATGATATGAACTTAAGCCTTAGAAGTTGAGTCTCATCTGTGCGTGTGATTATGCATATGTGAGTGTGGGCTTTGATGTGTGTGTGCCTGTGTAGGATCTACTTCTTTTTCTTGATTATTGTCTGTCCTCATCATATTCTCATATATTTCTTACCCCTCAGACCCTCTTGGTATGAGAGAAGCACCTATTGACTTAAAGGGGAAATTTTAATTTTAGAGCATTAAATTCCCTTGGCATTAGTGATTAAAGACTCATGGGTCCTTTCTCATCAGACTTCAAGAAATCAGAGAAGTCCACATCTCAGGACTCTTAAAAATAAAATTAAACTCTCTATTTTTTTTTATATGCTCTCTTCCAATAAGTAGAGAATTTGGAGCTTAACAATCATATATTTACTATTTTGGTAGTTTTTAATCTAATATTAAAATGGTTCTGTTCAAAACATTTGGGACTATTTTAATATATCATTTGCTTAATATGATCACATGAACATGTTCTCAACAGGTGTGTTTTTATTCCATCCTAAAGGCACAAAGGGAAGAGGGAAACTTAGCTGCTCTTTGCTCTAGAGCTCAAAGGCGTGGACCATCGAGGTGCAACAGTTTGAAAATATACATGGGCTCTTTTTGGGTACACATTTGGTTTTCATTTGCTTGAAACAGTTTTGTAACCTAATAAAAAAAAGAACCTACAGTTTTTATATAGGGAAGTTAACTGGCTGTGGTTAGAAGATTTTTTTGTTTTTTACTCAGTTATTTTAAGGATATTATCACAATAATACCCAACACTCCATTAGAGTGATGGCATTGAGCATTGACTTGATTTAGCATAATTTCTTATTCATCATCTAAAATACCAAATGCCAACAGCCACATACGGGGTTATGGCATATGTACAACAAGAAAGCATTTTCTAGAAAGCAGTAGGTCTTCTAAGCATAACGTGCCAAGGTTGCCATCATTCTTTTACCAATGCCCTAAAAGAAAGAGCAAGTGGTCAGGGATTTTTCTATGCACAAAACTACCATAAACTCTAATCAAATGGATGCTTGCTTAGGAATCGGAATTCCAGAGTATCTCCCGTGCAGAATAAGTTAAGAGCTAGTCTAGGTTGTTGAGTAAGGGAAGCCCACAGACCTCGCAGAATTCAGCACAGATGAGCATTCAAAAGTTCACAATATCCAGGCTTACGTCAGTCCTTGGGAGTTCACTAGCACAGATGGAATATTTCTAAATACTTCTACTCGATGTTCAGCTTCCTAAAATACCAACTAATAAGCACCACTGGACCGATCTCTTAATTGATGAATTCCAAGTACACAGAATTTAGCATTTAGAATCCCCATGATCCACGTATCTGAAAACTCACCCTGTTTATATTCAGTCAGACCTCTGTTCTTACAGATGTTCATTTATTTCAAATATAAATTGATGTTCAGTAGAAAGTAGATTTCACAAGAAGTAACCATAGTGGCCTAACAACAAAGAGGTAATATTTTGTAGACCAGTATGCGTCTTTCTCACTGGGGGATTACAACAATATGAGCTCCTCTCTCCCTGTCCTCAGGAGTGATATAGGAAGGTAGACAACTCCCACGCATGGTGGCACATGCCTGTAATCCCAACACTTCAGGAGGCCAAAGCTGGAGAAGAGCTTGAGCCCCAAGAGTTTGAGACCAGCCTGGGCAACATAGTGAGACCCCATCTCTACAAATCGTTTTAAAAAGCAAATGGACAACAGATGCTAACACAGTTGGAAAAAACCTTTGTCAAATAATGGCTGCCAGTGAGTCCATCTTTTGTGGTCAGTACTCTTAAGCTTGCCTTCCCCTGCACAGTGATGCTGTAAGACAGGTATTATTTCCATTTTAAAGGAATAAATCGAGGTACCTAGAGAGCAAGTGGCTTACCCAAGACCACATAAACTGGAAAGCAGAGGACTGGGATTCAGCTTGAACACGCTGCTAAATTGTTCTCACTACATGAGCTTGAGTCTCCCCTTTGTGCCTGGAGGGATAAGGTGAAGGGGACCGTTCCACCTTTCTCAAAGACATTCTCTCCTACTCCTGTCTTTCTATTTCCTGCTAACTCCTGACCCTACCCATGTGGCAAAAGAAGAGGCTAGACTGAGCTGCGTGAGAGCAGGTGATGGAGGAGGCAAAGAATGGAGAGAATTTCCTCAGCTGTAGAATTCTGTGTGATTGATTTGGGGTGATCATGGTGTTTCCTTCACCTGACCAGTAATCTTGATGTATCATCAGTGGTCCATAACAAGCTCATGTGGTCTGGGCCTTCTCTAGCTTTTCATGTTTCCTTCCAGCATTATCCAGTTGGATGCCACATTCAGGTTTCTGGTGTCGTCGTCTGTAAGGGTCCTGCACAGTACCCTGAAATGTCAGGATTTATCAGTAGTCTTGGCAATGACAAAGCCCAGCTGCATAGGTGTTTTTGTTTTTATTTCGTGCTTGTTTTTCCTATTAAGCATTATCACCCCTCTTCTTCTCCATTGGAAGATAAGCTTGATGCAGGGAAAATGATTGACTCTATGTTCACAGTTGAATCCCTAGAACTGTTCCTGACACAAATAGACTGGAAGCCTATTTGTTAAATGAATGAATCAATAAATGAATATATGCTGGTGAGAAACCCAAATAAAGCGGGAACCCAACTGCTATGTTCTCTATGAAGGTAATCAGTTGGAATAGGCTCCTTGTAAAAAAACAAACAAAAAAAACAGACCAATTGTTTATTTCTCATACCTGGCCCCTGGCTTTGGGAGTCAGGAAAAGGCTCTGATCCTACAGTCCCTTTGGGAGCCAGACTGGGGAGCAGCACCAGCCCTTCTCTTGTCTGAGGGATACGGCGCCAGGTGGAGATGCCCTGACCTAGAAGTGAAATACATCATACTCACAGGTCCTGGCCAGAACTAGTCACGTGGTTCTACTCCACCCCAATGGCCAGGAAATGCAAACTTTCCATGAGCCTGCAAGGCAGGAAGCTGGGAATTTTTGATAAATTGCATGTCTGGTACCACTGAAAACAAACGAAACAGTGATTCTGTAGGCATCAAAGTACAGTGTGGAGATTTAGAACACTAGAGCTAGGAAATGGAAAGAGGTGAACATAGAAGATGGACAGACTAGCCACATTCAGTGCAGCACTCTTCATAAGCTTCGGAAGCAGTGCTTGCAGTGTGGCTACAGCTGCACTAGGTAACACAGTAATTGACACACAGGAGGATCTCAAAAAAGATTTGCTGGATGAATGATCACACAATACATGATTCTACAGATGAAACAGAAACATAACAAGGCTGACCATTGCTGCTTCTATTGGGAATGGTATTGTTTCATGGAAGGATGTGGGTTCATGCATAAGCCACATCAGATAGCTCACTTTTCATTTCCCTGGAGTTAAAACGTGTGGTTCTTCAAAGTCACACACACAAGGCTGAAGAAACCCAATACATTGGACAAGAGGCTACAATCTTAAGTCCTGGGACTCCTGCCATGTGAAAAACACCCTCCTGTCCTGGAAGCTTTCTAGCTCCCCAGATAGGGGCTTGGATCAAGTGCTCTCCTACCCCGGTCTCCCCAGCTTTGAGATGCTGTTATTCTCTGATCTTGGTTTTGGCTTTAGCACTGAGTTATATTATATTGCTGAGGTCATTGTTTATTTTACCACATGGTTGTAGCAGCCTCATTTTATAAATGAAAGAATGAAGAACAAGAAAGTTCATGTAGAGTCCAGTCTCACACTACGGCTTTATGCTGAGGCCAGAGCAATGAAACAGAATTCAGTGTGGGTGGTGAGTATGGGTGTGTGTGATGTATGGTGTGTGATATATATATATATGTGTGTGCATGACTGTTGTGTGTATTGTATGGATGTAGCATGTATGACTGCATGTATGGTGTGCATATGTGGTAGTGTGAATGCATGTGTGTGTGTGGCATGTTTTGACCTCTGCTGAAACAGCAGTTCAGGTGATAGAAGCCTCCTGTTCAACCACAAAACAGACTGTTTTCCTCTAAATTCCTTGGACGTTGTGGTACCCTGAGCCAAGATCTCTATCTCTACCGTGGAGAGGGAGGATTAACCTGAAATCAATGTTCAGGAGGATTTCAGGTGCTCTCCCTCAGTGGCAAACTAACACATGGAAGGCACTCACGAGAAGCATTGAATAGATGCCTCAGATGTGGAATTATACATGCTACTTGATGCACAGAGCCAGGGTGCCTGAAAGTTCATTCCAAAGTTTTAAAGAGTGTGAAACTGTGCTGCAAATTTCAAGGCAGTTCCAATTTGGACAGAAAGCTCCCTCTGCTGGCTCCAGAGCTCCCCATTTTCTTAGCGTTAGTGCAACATAGTCCCCCTGGAGAGGCGCAGCCCAAGGGCATGGGATCCTGACATGTATGTGCTGAATTAGCAATACCTGGAATGACAGGCCGTGGCTCAGAAAGGACACCAAAGGAAAAAGGAGCAAGTGGCCTTTGGCCGGGGGAAGAAATGCTATTGACACAGTCAGAACCACTTCTTAAAAAAATAGTCTTAAAAAAATATATGTATTTTTAGTAGAGATGGGGTTTCACCATGTTGACCAGGATGGTCTCGATCTCTTGACCTCGTGATCCACACACCTCGGCCTCCCAAAGTGCTGGGATTACAGGCGTGAGCCACCGCGCCCAGCCTGTAATCCCAGCACTCAGGAGGCTGAGGCAGGAGAATTGCCTGAACCCAGGAGGCGGAGGTTGCAGTGAGCCGAGATCGCACCATTGCACTCCAGCCTGGGTAACAAGAGCGAAACTCCGTCTCAAAAAAAAAAAATAAGCATTTGCACGGATTAAAAACTCAAGTTATCCCTTCCATCCTATAACTCACTCTGACTGAAGCATTTGATCACAAATTATACTCTCAAATAGTTTTCTTAGGAACTTATAGTAAATAGAAACTCAAACTAAAGTTCATCTCAGGAATCTGTCAACCTCACAGACAATGTTTATTTGAAACGAACTCCCTCTCCACGGTGGAGATAGTGATCCTGGCTCAGGGCTCCATGATGTCCAAGGAATTTGGAGGAAAACAATCTGTTTTGTGGTTGAACAGGAGGCTTCCATCACCTGAACTGCTGTTTCAGTAGAGGTTAATACATGCCACACACACATGCAGTCACACACACCACATACACACACCATACATGCAGTCGTACATGATACATCCACACAATACACACACACAGTCACGCACATACATATCACACACGCCACACACACTCATACTCACCACTCACACACACATTCACACATACTTATCCACACGTGTTCACACCACACACCCGCAAAGTCAAGCACGTTTTTACTTTCCAAAGTTTGAAAGTTTTTGTGCTCAAATTTAAAACTAGGATTTTATTTGGTAAGTACTCCACACCCCACTCATGCCCAAAGATTTTTGAATTATGCCTTCTGACAGATTTGACATTCCTGAATAACTCGTTCCTTAAGAGGTCACTCTAACCTCTAAAACAGATTTCAGGGGAAAGAGGGTGCCAGAAATCGCTCAGCTTAGTGAGGCCAGTTTTACAAGTAGGTGAAGAAGGCGAATAATGAAAGGCATAATTTCCAGAGTTCAGACAAGTGTTTTGCCCTAGGATGCCTCTGCTACTCTGTTCCTATAGCCTAAAATACAGAATTTAAGCTCTACTTTTTTGGCCTAGAGCCATGTGATCCTTTTAAAGGGACACATTACTCATGGAGTACAAGGTTTGGGTTATGTTAGATGAATAAATTGTAAGATCTTTTGTGCAACACAGTGACTAGAGTTTCCAGATCTGTATGAATCCTTGAAATTTGCTAAGAAGGGAGTCTTCAGTGTTCACACGCACACACACACACACACTCACACACACACATGCAACTATATGAGGCAACAGATATGTTAATTAACTTGAGTGTAGTGATCATTTCACAATGTATAAGTATATCAAAGCATCAGGCTATGTATCTTAAATATATACAATTTTTATTGGTCAATTATACCTCAACAAACCTGGAAAAATAAGATAAAAAGGAATAATGAACCCTTCCCTTCCTTGATATATTGGGCATTACATCTAAAGAGAAGTTGAGGGAGGTGTGACAATACCAAGTGGGAGATGACTTCTAGAATAAAGAGCCTTGAAATTCCTAACAGGAGACTTGGATCAGCTCACAGTGTTGCTAAGCCAGGATGTGGTTTGGGGTTATTAATTATCACTGATGGCTCTTCACCGCCACATACTGGTGCTGTGCCATGGGTCAGACACTGTGCCCAGTTCCCTATCACAGAATCCTCTCACAATCCTGTGAGGAAGAAATGCATCTCTCAACTTACACATAGAAAGCGAAGGTTTAGTACCTTACCCAGGATTAGGGAGCTTTGCTCTAGGAAGCAAAACCACCTAAGTGCCCCAATAATGACTGTTCAAATAGCCATGAATAGAGTTATTATTATATTTCTACTGTTTTCACCACAAACAAGAGTAATTCTGAATACTAAACTCCAGAACAATACCCTGTGAATACCAAGACATTCTTCCAAGGTCATTCTTCAGCCCTCCCTTTAGTGATGAAGATTTTGAAGGCCAGAGGGGGCCAGTGGTGTGAAGCAGCATTGCTCAAGAGATGCACGAGCTGCCCCCACTTCTCATTAGGGCAGGACCAACCAAGAGCAAGCCACAATTCTAGAAAAAAAAAAACAAAACAGGTGGGGCGCAGTGGCTCATGCCTGTAATTCCAGAACTTTGGGGGGCCAAGGTGAGCAAATCACTTAAGGTCAGGAGTTGGAGACCAGTCTGGCCAACATGGTGAAGCCCCGTCTGTACTAAGAATACAAAAATTAGCAGGGCGTATTGGTGGGCTTCTGTAATCCCAGCTACTCAGGAGGCTAACACAAGAGAATAGCTTGAACCCAGAAGGCAGAGTTTGCAGTGAGCTGAGATCGCAGCACTGCACTCCAGCCTGGGTGACAGAACAAGACTCTGACTCAATAAAAAAAAGCAAGAAAAAAGAAACCAAAATGCACATAAATAAAACAGGATTTTTCACAATTTCAACAACTAAATAGGTGTGTGATAGTCTATATAATTCCGCAACTACATTGTGGAATATAGTTTCTTCAGTTTATAACTGAAGAAACACTCGTATATCAATATTTTCATTATATTGTACACTTTTTCCATTGAATGCATTCGTTTATTTTGCTAATTAAAAAACAGTTGTGCAATTAGAAGTTTCCAGAATCTACCTAGGTATGAATCAATTATAAAGAAATAGCAATTACATTCTAATGTGAATGAACAAAGTTTTGTTCTGAATTTTTCATAAGCCCTACCTCAATTTAGCCCTCAAGCCTGAAGTTTTCAAAGTTGATGGCTCTCCTTTGCATAAGTAAATGAGGAAATATGCTGAGAAGCATTTACAACCCACACTAAAGAGTCTATTGTGAAATACATTGACTTCATAATTGCTATGAAGAATTGCTTTGCTGTTTTGATCTTTGCGTGGTGAAACTCTTCCAAATGTTTCTGAGGAAAGAAAGCAGTGTAGGACGTGCAGAAGTGCTAAAATCCATTACTGACCAAAATATGCCATTTTTTTGTTTTTCTCTCATACTGGAAAGCTTAGAGTCCTAATTTAGGGAATGGACATGGGTCGCCTCTGGTCTTTCCTAAATTAATCTGTCTTCCTACTGGTGGCACTGAGAAGCTTTTTGCTATTTCTTACATCACTTTGCTTTGGAGGCTTTGCAGGTGTGAGTGGGCTGGGGAAGTGTTTTCGTTCATAATGTCTTCAAGGAGAGTGCCTGGGCTGAGAAAAGATTATTCAGGGGTTTACTTTGGTATTTAAAAATTGATATTCAATTTATTAGTTACAAATTCATCTTGTCTCAGACTTTTGAGAGTTAAACATTCAAAATATTTGTTTCTTCCATAAACTTTTAAATCCAATCTATATATAACTATAAATATCAGTCTAAAAAGTTTTAATAGTCACTTTTAAGGAGACTTTGATTCATACTTGATCTTATTTACAAAGTTAATTTTAAAACTTCAAATGGGAGACGGGGGAAGATGGCGCGCTAGAAGCAACTCACGATTTCAGCTCTCAGTCAAGACACAGAGGGTGAGTTCACACCACATTTCCGGATGGATCTTTATAGCCCACAGAGCGGGGAAAAGCCCAGGTGTAAGAGGGATGCAGGACGCAAGCGCAGCGGTATCCGCTGGTGCGGCCAAGCAGCCGGCGGCGCAGCGCAGAGGCACGGCACACAAAACACACGGGTCTGGGCGCCCTGTTAAACTGGCAATTTGAGACTTGGGAGGGCAGATTGCCATGTTCATCTGATTGAACGGGTTTTCGATGGTGAACCAGACCAGGAGATTTCTGGGAGGTGAACTGGGAACCAGCACAGCGGGTCGCTGCATGGAAATCACACAGATCCCGGTGCCCTTTCAGCCTGCGGCTGAGGCACCTGGGAGAAAGTCAACCCTACAACTTAAAAAAAAAAAAAAGCAAAAAGGCTCGGAGGCAGGGAGCCAAGTGATCAGGCTCAAGGGGTCCCACCGCCACAGGGACAAGCAATACTGCGATTCGGAGTGCCTGGAGTTGAGAGTTCCACTGCAGGAACAGCTGAACCCATGGCTGTGCAGCTCGGTGGGGGAGGGGCATCTGCCATTGCCGAGAGCTTCTGCCCCTACTGAGGTACCCGCCCATTGCTGACACAGTCAGCGGTTACCGAGGCAACCCACAATAACAGAGAGACTCCACCAACAGGGCAGAGCCCACATCAGCAGGGCGGAGCCTCCGTCAGCAGGGCGGAGCCCAAAATAGCAGGACGGAGCCCACAGCAAAAGGGTGGACCTCACGCCAGCAGGGCGGAGCCTGGGCAGCCAAATAGTGACTAGACTGCCTCCTTGCAGGGCAGGACAGTGCAACGGATACTCACAAATAAAGCCCTAACTCCCCGAGATGGAGCATCTGAGGAAAAAAACCGGTTTCATGAGTTCTGCCGCTACAGACTTAAACGTACTTGCCTAGCAACACTGAATGAACAACGGAGCACACAGATCAGCACTTGAGCTCCTATAAAGTACATATCGTCTCCTCAAACAGCTCCCTGATCCCCGTATACCCAAAGAA
>JAPYYA010005505.1:0-10728 GCA_028533165.1 Leontopithecus rosalia | reverse complement strand
TATTTCAACCCTGGTAAATCTGACGATTATGTGCCTTGGGGTTGCTCTTCTTGCGGAATAACTTTGTGGTGTTCTCTGTATTTCCTGGACTTGAATATTGGCCTGCCTTGCTAGGTTGGGGAAATTTTCCTGAATAATATCCTGAAAAGTATTTTCCCACTTGGTTTCATTCTCTTTGTCACATTCTGGTACACCTATCAAACATAGGTTAGGTCTCTTCACAAAGTCCCACATTTCTTGGAGACTTTGTTCATTCCTTTTTGTGCTTTTTTCTCTAATCTTGGTTTCTCGTTTTATTTCATGAGCTGATCTTCGACTTCTGATATTCTTTCTTCTGCTTGGTCAATTCGGCTGTTGAGACTTGTGCATGCTTCACGAAGTTCTCGTGTTGTGTTTTTTAGCTCCTTCAATTCATTCGAATTTCTCTCTAAGTTGTCTATTCTTGTTATCATTTCCTCGAATCTTTTTTCAAGGTTCTTAGTTTCTTTGCATTGATTTAGAACATGTTCTTTTAACTCACGGAAGTTTCTCATTACCCATCTTCTGAAGTCTGATTCTGTCATTTCATCACACTCATTCTCCATCCAGCTTTGTTCCCTTGCTGGTGAGGAGTTTTGGTCCTTTGTAAGAGGCGAGGTGTTTTGGTTTTGGATGTTTTCCTCCTTTTTGCACTGGTTTCTTCCAATCTTTGTGGGTTTATACACCTGTTGTCTGAGTAGTTGCTGACTTTCCCAGATTGTTGATGATGAAGTATTTCTGTTACTTAGTTTTCCTTCTAACAGTCTGGCCCCTCTGCTGTATGACTGCTGAGGTCCATTCCAGGCCCTGCTTGTCTGGGGTACACCTGTAGCAGCTGCGGAACAGTGAGGGATGCTACCAGTTTCTTCTTCTATCTTTGTCCCAGAATGATGCCTGCCAAATGTCAGTCTGATCAGTCCTTTTTGAGGTGATTCTTTGGGTATACGGGGGTCAGGAAGCTGCTTGAGGAGGCGTTCTGTACTTTATAGGAGCTCAAGTGCTGAGCTGTGAGCTCCATTGATCATTCTGGGCTGTTAGGCCAGTATGTTTAAGTCTGCTGCAGCAGAACTCATACTACCCCTTTTTATCCTCAGATGCTCTGTCTTGGGGAGTTAGGGCTTTCTTTATGAGTATCCGTTGCACTGTCCTACACAGCTAGGAGACAGTCAAGTCACTATTTGCCTACCGAGGCTCCACCCTGCTGTCGTGGGCTCCGCCCTGTTGCCATGGGCTCCACACTGCTGTTGTGGGCTCCACCCTGCTGTCGTGGGCTCCACCCTGTTGCCATGGACTCCACCCTGCTCTTGTGGGCTCTGCCCTGTTGGCAGAGTCTCTCTGTTATGGTGGGTTGCCTCAGCAATGGTAGGCTGCATTAGCAATGGGAGTGTACCTCAGTAGGGACAAAATGCCTCAGTAATGGCGGACACCCCTCCCCCACTGAGCTGCACCCTCCTGGGTTCAGCTGTGCCCACAGTGAAACTCTCCCCCTGAGCATTTCGAATCGCTGTTTTGTTTGTCCCTGTGGGGTTCGGACCTGCCGAGCCTGATCACCTGGCTCCCTGCCTCAGAGCTTTTTTTTTTTTTAAGTTGAATGGTTGACTCTCTCCCAGGTGTTTCAGTCGTCTGCTGAAAGGGCACTGGGATCTGTGTGATTTCCTGTGCAGCGACCCACTGCACCAGCTCAAACGTCTTTTCCTGGGAATCTCCTGGTCTGGCTCACTGTCCAAGTCCCATTTAGTCAGATGGATATGCTAGTCTGCCCTCCCAAATTTCAGATTGCTGGTTTAACAGGGCACCCAGACCAGTGCGTTTTGTGCTGAGTGCCACTGTGCTGCGGCACTGGCCAAAATGGCTGCGTGAGCTGAAACAGCTGCACTGGCATCCCGTGTCTCTCCTACACCTGGGAATTTCCCAGTTCTGTGGGCAAACAAAGATCTGTCTGGAAATGCAGATTGCACTCACCCTCTGCAACTTCACTGAGAGCTGCAATCCTAATTTGCTCCTACCACGCCGTCTTCCAAAATCCTTCTACAACTCCCTGTTTTCTGATTGTACAACTTTGGTAAGTGGCCTAATCCTCTCAATTACCAACTTTCAAATTAGGTCTCAGAGTGGACGTCCAACATGTTAATTCCCAGAGCCAGAATCTGAGCAACCCACTGCGCTGGCTAAAACAGTGGTGTCAAGATTCTTGGTGCTTTTCTGTCTGGGAGTCTCCAGTCTGGCTTCCCTCCTGAATCCCTTCTTCAATCAGCTCCAAATGTCAGCCAAAAGGGGAACCAGTCCCGTTTACTCTGCACCAAGAACTGCCATGCCAGGGCACTGGCAAAACCGCCACACCGGCTGCAAGAATCGTGCTGGTGACCTGTGGGGCTCCTCCGCTGGGAATCTCCTGGTCCTTGAGCAACAAAAATTCATCTGAAAGTGTGGCATCCTCTCATTCTCTGTGCTTTTACTGGGAGCTACAAACCTGAGCTGCTAGTGATCGGCCATCTTGGATCTCTCTCCCCTCTCCTATCCAACTCCTAATCAATTAACAAAAGAAATATGAGAGAATGGCATCAACAAGATAGTAAAATAGGAGCTTTCTTCCCACACAGAAACATCAGTTGAGACAACTATCCACAGATGAGATGATACCCTTGTGGAAGTCCAGGAGTCCAGCAGAGAAGTTCCAGCAGAGTGTCAGGTTATAAAATCCTAGAACAGAGGTATTAAAGAGGGTAAGAAGAACAGTTTCACTTTACCCACATCACTCCTCCCCCAAGGTGGAACAACTCAATGCTGAGATAGGTCCACTTTGCCCACAATTCCTTCCACAGCAAAAAAGTGGAAAACATAATGAGTGAGTGCCCACATCCCTCAGCCATTCAATTCTGGATGCTGTCCAGTAGACCCACTTATTTCTCATTCCACCCAGAACACTGAGATGATCAGCATGGTTGAATGGTTAGGAG
This sequence comes from Leontopithecus rosalia, assembly GCA_028533165.1. NCBI lineage: Eukaryota > Metazoa > Chordata > Mammalia > Primates > Cebidae > Leontopithecus > Leontopithecus rosalia. The sequence goes on along the minus strand of JAPYYA010005505.1, from coordinate 7,753 downwards.
AGGCTGGGAACAGGGAAAAGAGACTGCAGAACTCACTCACACCTCATCAGAAAGCCTGCCATTTGAGATGCCTGACCTATGCCCCTTGCACTACTGATCCACAGGCACACCAAACATTCCACAAATTTCACTTTCCCACCCAGGCTGAGTCCCCAAATGAACCACCATGGACAACAAGTGGAAACATCTCATAGTCAGTTTGACTTTGTGGGACTAGAAAAAAGCACACAAACTTGAGAATTCCAGAGCACCACCCTAGAAAAAACAAAGGGAAGGTTCTCAGAATCTGAACTGGCTTTGCAGGATTGAGAGAAGGCACAATCTTAGAAATCCCATCTAAGCAGGGTGTGATGGCTCATGCCTGAAATCCCAGCACTTTGTAGGGCCAAGGCAGGAGGACTGCATGAGCCCAGGAATTTGAGACTGGCCTGGGCAACATAGTGAGACCTTGTCTCTACAAAAAAAAAAAAAAGTTAGTTAGATGTGGTGGTGCACGCCTATAGTCCCAGCTACTCAGGAAGCTGAGGTTGGAGGACTGCTTGAGCCCAAGAGTTTGGTGCCGCCATGAGCCATGATCATACCACTGCTCCAGTCTGGGCAACAGAATGAGATTTTGTCTCAAAAAAAAAATCCCATCTGTGGAGCAGGCACATTCATAAAATAGCTTTGAGAGAGTCTCAGCTGGGCTGTTTGGTGAAAACATTTCTCTCCCAAAGACAGTTAACAGATACTGAAGGGGGTGACCACTTCTTCAAATGTGAAAAAGCAGCACAAGACTTCAAGGACATAAAAACCAAGGAAACATGACATCACTGAAAGAACACAATAATATTTCAGTAACTAACCATCAAAAACAAAGATTTGCCAAAAATCAATCTTCAAGTTACCTGAGTAAAAATTCAAAACAATTGTTATAAGAAAGTTCAGTGGGCTACAAGACAACACAGACAAACAATTTAGTGATACCAGGAAAGCAACACAAGAACAGAAGTAGAAGTTCAACAAAGAAATAGAAAAAAATAGAAAGCCAAACAAATTTTGGAGCTGAAGAATACAATGACTAAACTAAAAACAAAAAAGGGAATAGTTTCCAAGATGATGGATCAAGTACAAGAAAAACAAGAGAAGTCAAAGACAATCATTTAAAATTATCTGGTCAGAGTACAAAAAAGAAACACAAAGAAAAGAAATGAAGAAATGTGTACAAGATTTAAGGGAAACCATTAAGGAAGCTGACTTTTGCATTATTGGAGTCTCAGAGGAAAAGAGAAAGAAAATATTATAAATGCTTATTTAAGGCATAATTGCTAACAACCCTCCAAATCTGTGAAGAGATACAGACATATCGACACATGAAACTCAAAATTCTCCAATCACATTCAACCCAAAGAAGACTTCTTTAAGACATTATGTCAAATTGTTAATAATCAAAGTTAAAGAGAGAATCTTGAAAGGAGCATATCACATTTGAAGGTACAGCAAAAAAATATTAGCACTTCTAAGCAGATATTTTCTAGGCCAGTACATGATGGGATGATAAATTCAAGTTGCTGAAAGAAAAAAACTGTCAACCAAGAACTCTTTACCCTGTAAAGCTGTTTTTCAGGTATGAGGAAACTTAAACTATGTAATTTATAAATGAAAGAAGCTTATTATTATTTCTTACAGTTATGGAGAATGGAAAGCCCAAGGCTGAGGGGGCACATCTGGTGAGAGCCTTCTTGCTGGTGGGAACTCTCTGCAGATTCCTGAGGTGGTACAGGGCATAACATGGCAAGGTGCCTAACAGGCTATGATTAGGTCTTTCTTCTTCTTATGAAGCCACCAGTTCCACTTTCATGACAATTCATGAATCGATTAGCAGATTAATCCATTTATGTGGGTAGAACCCTTATGATATAATCACCTCTTTAAGGCTCATTTCTCAATGCTGTCACATTGAGGAAGTTTCCATGAGTTTTGGAGGGAACATTCAAACCATAGCAATATCCAAAATATATAAGGAATTCATTCAACTCAAAAGCAAGATACAACTCAAAAAAACAGCTCAAACAAGCTGATTTTAAAATGCACTAAGGACCTAAATAGACATTTCTCAGAGAAGACATACAGCCAACTAATAAATAAATATAAAGGTGCCCAGCATCACTAATCATCAAGGAAATGCACCTCACACCAGTTAGGATGCGTTCAAAAAGTCAAGGGATAACAAGCGTTGGCAAGGATGTGAAGAAAAGGGAATCCTTGTACACTGTTGTTAGGAATGTAAATTAATATAGCTGTTATGCAAAACAGTATTGTGCTTCCTCCAATAAATTAAAAATAGAACTACCATATGATTCAGCAATGCCACTTCTGGGCATATATTCAAAGGAAATAAAAATCATTATCTTGAAGAGATATTTGCATCCCCATATTCATTGCAGCATTATTTAAAATACCCAAGATACAGGAATAAACTAGGTGTCCATCAGTGGATGAATGGATAAAGAAAATGTGATACACAGACACACACAACAAATAGTATTAAGCCTTAAGAAAAGAAAGAAATCCTGCCATTTGTGATGACCTGGTTGAACCTGGAAGACCTCATGCTAAGTAAAATTAGCCAGGCACAGAAAGGCAAATACTGCATGATCTCATGTATATATGGAATCTTAAAAAGTTGAACTCAGCAGAAAGGTGATTACCAGAGGTTGAGGGTGGAAGAAATGGGCAGATGTTAGCCAAAGGGTAAAAGCTTGCAGTTTTATGACAAGTAAGTTATGTAGGCTCAATGTACAGCATGGTGACTATAATGTATTCTGTACTTGAAATTTACTAAGAGAGTAGATCTTACATATTCTCATCACAAAATGAAAAATAAAAGTATGTGTGTGAAGTGGTAGATATGTTAATTAGTTTGATTGGGGCAATAATTTTGCTATGTATACATATATTAGAATAGCACATTGTACACCCTAAATATATATAATTTTTATCTATTATACTTCAATAAAGCTAAAGAAAAGAAAAAAGTAATCTGAGTAGTCAAGAGAAATTCACCATCCCAAATCTCACAAATGCTAACTACTCATTGCACCTTTCTTAATAGAAATTTAGGAAATCGAGGAATAAATTCCTAAAAGTTCATCACATTAAAGCATGATTTATGCAATAAAATTCCAAAGGTACAAAGAAATGCTGCTATTGTCTACTGTTGTCATTTACATCTCATATTTCTTGGGAACAAACCTCTTTACTAACAGCCCATCGGAACATCAGATTTAACCAGTGCAAGATGCTACCTCAATGTTAGGAATTTAAGGGTACACAAATAAGCAAAATAAAGCTACACACCACAGGAAGGGAAGAGAATTAACAAGTACTCAGCACCTACTATGTGTTATTCACTCTGGTGGGCATTTTTTTTTCATTTTCTTAATATTTAATATCTACAAACACCCTGTCAACCACACAAAGATGAACTACCCAAAATCCCTCCCTGACAAAGTCCTCTGGTAGCCCACAGGTTGCTTTGGCGCATATTAAGAAAAGGTGTTCCTTACTCCAGGTGAATGCAGGCCCACCCCAGAGACACTGTTGGGTATTTCAGTTCCTGTAACCCTTTGCGCAGTGAACAACCAATATAATCATAATACAGTTGTCCTGAAGATATATGAAAGGCATCTCACTCTTAGCGTGTCTAAAACCCAAGCCCTAATCCCTTCTACACACTGTTGCTGGCACCTGTATTTACCTAATTGCTCAGACTATCTACCTTGGAGTCATACAACTCCTTTCTCACTCTCTTCAACCAACCCACTATCAAGTCCCATCTGTGATGCCTTCAAATTGTTCTCCAAATCAAACCACTTTCCACCACCATGACAGTCTTAGCTTAAGTGCCAATATCTCTTGCCTCCTAACTTGTTTCCTTGAATTCCTCTTGCCTTCTTATAGTCTATTCTCCTCACCACAGTCAGGGAGATATTTAATAAATTAGCTCTTAAATGAATAAAGTAATATATTATTGTTATCCCTAATTCACAGAAGAGAAACTAATGCTGAAAAAACATTAATGGCTTGCCCAAGGCCACAGCACTTGCAAGTGACAACCTAACCAGGAATTTAGAATTGTCTTGATTTCCAAATTTTAGAAGGTTAGAGAGTTTATTCTTATATAATTTAGTAATAACTTAAGTTTTAATTTCCTGTTTACAGATATTTAGGGTACAGCCTACAATCTTAGTATCTTTCTAATCTGGGCTCCCTTGCATTCTTAGGGAAAAACTTGAATCAGTAAACATTTTATTGCTGTTTAAATAAGTCACATTTAAAATTCATAAAGCCAAATAACTATTTCTCTGACTTTCCAGTCCCCATAACGTAACCTATAAATCTCAGTCATCCTAAGTTTCTAAGTTCCCAAGCTATACTAGCTTTCCCTCTATTTTTTCTAGGCATAGGAATATAAATGTACTGGTCAACTTGAGACTATAGAAATCTTCTGGCAGGAAGATGTTAATATTAGGTAAGGTTATTATGCCAGTGTAGATACGTAAAATGCAGTACTCAAAGTTCAGTTTAATGTAAATATATCACATACAAAAGCTGCCATGATTATTCTAAAAGTTTTCTGAAATTAAATTTATTCTTAGTATTTTTCTAGCAAACGTAAGTGTAGTACATGAAAGTTTTTATAACAAATTTGAAGTGTAGCATATTAAAGTATTCAGCACCTCAGTGGTATTTTTAATTTTTTGTGGTAACTGTATTAACATCTTGAAGTATTTTCCATTTTTAAAATCCCCATAGAACCATGAGAAACAAGTAACATTATTATAAAACAGAGAATGTATTTTGACCTTGATTCCCATCACAATAACTATCAAGTATGGAAGGAGAGCACTCATTTTCAGAAAAGAAGCTGAAAAAGAATACTGTTGTCTTTACATTTCTGAGTAGATCTTTATACTTCAGTAAAATATCACATGACACTGTGATTCAATATAATTTACATCAACTACAAAGTATCAATATTACTATTTACTTTTACACTTTTATGAAAACAACAGTGATAACATGTCTAGTTTGTCATGTAATTTGCTTTGTCTCCAGATCTTTTAAAGTCTGTTTCCATGACACCACTAAGAAACAAGTTTCAGAGCATAGGATGCACATTCAGTCACAATCAATGTACATGTATGTATTCATTATAATTTGCCATGTTTTCATTGAACTTGAATTCTCCATTAGGTGAGGAAATATTTTACCATTCCTTACTTTATTTGACCTCAACTTATTTTATAACTATATAATCTTCTGTTTTAATGTTTGCATGGATAGTTTTTTATTTCTTCTCACTACACGTATTTATCGTCATTGATCTCTGCCTGGCTTTTTATGTCATTTAACTTATAAATTAGGTCATGAGGAAATTTTGTCTCCAGTTTCTTGTCTAATTGGATATTTGAAGATGTTGATTGGGTGATCCTCTGTAATGATACCAAAACTACAGAAATAAAATATCCAAATTGATTTTTCTTTCTTTTGTTTGTGTTTTCAGAGGGATCCAAAAGAGATTACAGTAAGTACTACCTTGTTTCTTGACAAAAATTTGCTTCCCCTTAGCAACATTTCCGTAGATTGTAAATGCTTTGGAAGAAAGAGAAATTCTGTCATATGTCAAGTCATATAAATACTAAGTTTTCTAGTGCTGGTCTAGAATGATCTGTCAGCAACAAACAGGTTTTCAAATTGGCTGGAAGAAAAGGAAAGCAATAGAAGTGATGAGTAAGAGAAAAGGTATGTAATGAAGATAAAAGGGAGAGAGAGAAGAAAATAGAGAGGGAAATGGAGGGAGGAATTGGAACAATAGGAATGGCATCTACCTACTAAAAGTTAAACCCTTTTTTAGAGATCAAAAGCACATGCAGTAGCTCTGGGAGTGGCCTTTGGTACCCATCACCAGATCAGTGATGACTCCCTGGGCATAGGTTTCAACTCCTGAGAAGGGGGTGATAGTGACTGAAGCCGATATGAAAAGATTAGAGATCCAGATGCTCATGATTCACCTCATGTTTTCTGTGTGTGTATTTCAGCACCACCAGCCAACTCTCTAGGTAAGTGCTTCATGGTTTTCTTTCAATTCTACTGTCATCTGGTTTGCGAGCCCTATTGTTTCTGTATTTTTTCTCTTTTAAGAAAGTTTTTTAAATTAAGTATAAAAATAACGCTTGTATATCTACATCTTAGATGTGACAAATTGATAATATTCTTGTCATATTTCTCAAGTTATCATAGACTTATTTCACTCCCTTCTTCCCAGTCTTAGTAATATATTTTAAATATTTTAAGTATATTTACATATATTTATAGTCTCTACCTATCACTGGACAAAATACAGTATAATTTTTTTAATGTTTAGTTTTACAAAAATGGCATCTGTCTGATAGTAGCATTACAATTTCCATTTTTCTCTCAAAATGTAATATTGAAATCCAGTTTATAGACTTTAATTATTGAATAATATTTCAATTTATGAATATACAATATTTTTCTATTATTTCTCCTGTTGATGCATTCTCAACGTTTCCAATTTCTGCTATAACAAATAATGCTGCAAAGATTGTACTTAAGTAGATGGAAAAGAGTTTATCCAGGGTGCATACCCTGAAGTAGGATTAATGATCACATTGTATATGAACATTTGTATAATTTATGCATATTTTAAATTTTACTAGTTATTAATTAATCAAGCTCCTTGGTAGTTGCATAGAGGTATACAGAAATATATAAAAGTTTCCCATTTCTCTGCATTAGTAACAATCCCAGATGTTGTCATATTTTTATATTATTGACACTTGAATACATGCACAATTTTTAAAATCTCCATTTCCCTGCTCACTCCTGAAATTGAGTATCTTCTCATAGGTTTACTAGCTACTTAGGCTTCACCTTATGTAAATTGCTTGTTTATTTACTTTACCCATTTGTATATTAGATTATTGATCTGTAGGAATTCCTTATTATTACAGAAGATCAACTTTTATATGTTATGTTAAATATTTGCAATTATCTCCTCCAATTCTCTCTTAGCTTTAATTTTTTTTTTCTTTTTTTGAGAGAAGGAAAGAAAAAAAAGGAGTGAAGGAGAGGAAGAAAGAGGAAGAAAAAGAGGGAGAGAGAATGGAAATGTTACTTTATTCTAAAAAAAATGGGTATTAATAATGGCCAATCAATGTTTCATTTAAACCTATGAGTAGGTGTGATGTGGTATTGACAAGAATGTATATTATGTGTGTTTAAAGTGGAGAGCTCTATAAATATTTATTAAGTTTACTTGTTCCAGATCTGACTTTGAGTCCTTGATATCCTTATTAATTTTCTGTCTCATTGAGTCTAAGTCTCTATGTATCTGGGTGTTAGGATCATTAGCTCTTGTTGTTGCATTGATCCTTTTACCACTATAACTTTGTTGCTTTAAAATCTATTTTATCAGATATGAGAATTGCAACTCCTGCTTTTTATTTATTTATTTATTTTTGGTCTCCATTTGGTTGGTAAATCTTTCTCCATCCCTTTGTTTTGAGTCTTTGTGTATCCTTGCATGTGAAATGGGTCTGGATGCAACATGCTGTTGGGTTTTGGCTGTGTTTTTTGATTGGGGGATTTAGTCGATTTAAATTTAGGATTACTGCCATTTGATGTTAATTGGCTGTTTTATCCATTCATTAATGTAACTTCTTCTTTATGTTGATGCTCTTTACTT